>ML818087.1:65350-79908 GCA_009831015.1 Picea engelmannii
TCAGAATGGTCAATATTCGGTTATTAGTCTTCTATTACGTACATGATTTTTTTTTCATCCAGGATTCTTATACATGGACAGGCTTTGCAACTCATTGTCCCACCTTCAACAATTATCAGGGTTGTGACTCTTTTCTTCTGACAAAGACCTTGTACAGTTCCTCCACCAGGAAAACTCCTTCAGCATGCAACTTCCTCGTTGCAGATCCATCACCATTGTGATGGCCTCCACCTTGAGTTAGCTTTTTAGTGGTCTACCAAATATTCCCTTAAGGAATATAGATGTGCATCTTTGTTAAGTTACATCTATGATGTACTTAACCACTTTTCTAATTATAAGCCTTCGCGTATCTATCATAGTTAAATTTCATAGCCTACATACATTTCCATTTTTTATTTATTTTTTAATACGTCATCTCAGGATTTATTCACAGTCCTTCTCATTGTGATCTACAAAGGCATAAACATTTGCCTCTTATTATGACAACAGAGCATCCTTGCTCGTTTACTCTTTCATTTAATTGTACTAGATTTTTCCTAGGGATGTGGAGTACATTCCCTTTAAGCTATCCTTCAAAACAGATCCTTCACGACTCTTCAGAATGGAGTCAACCATGCATCCATGGTATTCATTCATTTTTGGCAAGTGTAAGTATTGTCTCACGTTTCACTCATCAGGGCCACCATGCTGGGCCTTTAGTATATTTATACTCTTATATCATACATGTGCATTACTTGCATGTTTTATATACCATTCGTACCTTACTGGTATGATTATCAGGCTTCCTAATAGGAAGCTCCTCAGTGAATTAAATTCATGCACTACTCATTATACTGGTTTACACCCTTTCCTCACACGACCACTAACAGTGACCATGATCTCTAAAATAAAAAGGCACTTCTCATTTCACGCTTTCGGAATTCCCGTGCAAGGAATTTTTGTTTCCTTGATTCTCGAAAGACCAAGGTTAAGGTTTTCTCGGCTCTTTCATCCACATGACCCTTCGCTCGGAACCTGGGGTCAATTCTCAGACACGCGTTAGGATCCTGTATTTCGGCGAACCTGTGGACAACGCTCCACCATTTTCCCAAGATTCTATTCTAGGCGGACCCGGCAATCTGGATCCCACGGTCCAGATCTCCCCGACAATCAATGATCCTGATTAAATTGGTGATTTACCTGGCAAGACTTTGGGAAGTCTACGCTTCCATTTCCCCTATAGACAAAACCTCGAAGCTCTAGATCAATGACTCTCATTGATTCCAATCTAACAGATACTATTCCTCCTGAGCTTATTAGGTTTCCTACTGGACTAGTCTCATAGTCCAACTCATATGGGTGTTACCCTCTCTTTATGAAAACGAACAAAAAGGGTCACTCTTGGGAATTAACAATAGTCCCAAAGGACTCCTTAAACAGGTTATCCTCATGGTCGATTCTAACCATTATAGGTCAGGTAAATCTGACCCTACGTATTTTCACCAATCCTCTCAATCATGAGGAATTATACGCTCAGGGTTTAGTCTCTTAATAATGCAGAAATCATAACTTTCTAAGGATCCTACCAGTCCTTACCAGATTTCCCAAATCATGAAGGGTTTCTTCATTTGGGTCTTAACCCTTATCTAACCAACCATCTTAATCGTAAGAGACTCTACCTGTTTTAGTAGGTAGTCATCGTTATACTAAAACAGAACAACTCAGTTCATGTCCCTTATCCGGCTCGTGCAGATTCATAGCACAATTTATTCCACCTCCATTATTTGCACTCATATCTTATCAGTAATAATGATCAGTGCACCCCTACTCCTTTGAGAGTAGTTACCATTTTAACAGAGGGGTTAAAGAAATTTCCAAATTATAGTTTCATTCTGCAGTCCTCCTCCTCAAAGAGAAACGCAGATAACAATATCTTCTAACACGGCTCGTGCCTGAGCCCAAGCAGGCCAAGTGTTGTAACCATGCTCTTATACAACTTTGTAACATACCCACTACCTAAATCAAATTTTTCCGGTCCTTTGTCGGACTCAAACCCTTAAATAGCCATGGAGACCCAACGCAAACTGGCTCTTTCTTTCTTCTTCTCCGTTCTCATGCGATCGCGGGTCATGATCATGGTTCAATTTGAATGTAGTGCCTATTTGGATTTCGTGCCTCGGCGCTATAGTAATTTCTAATTGTTTGACTCTACAACCATCGAACCCTGATAGGGCTAGCGACCGACCAATGGGGTCGAATCCCTACCGGTTCAACAATTGGCCAATAGGAACAAATCTCAACAGGAGTAGAGAACCGCCAATGAGAACAAGCCCCGTCGCGTGTTTAGGTGTAACACAAGTGGCGAGAGAGAAACACGACACGGTGGTCGTTATGACAGGGAGGGGCCCCACTTCACACGCCACACTATTTCGGACCCCTTCCCCCACTAAAGGCAGAATGGAAAGGGGTGTCTGGAATCCGCCTGAGCGTCGTTGATCATGATGACTTAATCTCAATTGTTAGAGAGTTGCNCAGAATGGAACCTCAGCCATAGATCTGGGTGGGTGGAATCTGACCATCCAGATCTACTCACTGCTTATCCTAAAGCATAACCACGTCCTGGCTTAAGTTAACATCTTTTTTCCACATCTAACGGTCAGGAAAGACCCTGAGATCCTCCGACAAAATCTCTTCAGTCCATCGGGGTTTACCATCCCGAAAATCCGGACTCTTGACCAAGGAGCCCTCGATTCTTTGATAAGCTCTCTTCCGGCCTTAGTCCCTCATGGCCACGCCTTCTGGTCCATATGACCGCTCTCATAAGACAACAGCCTTATCCTCCATCGAGGTGTGGACTTCAAATTCCCGACACGCTCCAATTCCTGCTGGCCCTCCAGGCTAAGCTCTCAGTCCACATGACCTTTATCTCACAAGACCACCACCTTGTCTCCCATCGGGGTTTCATACTTTCCAATGTCAAAATGCGAACGTCCCCAGGACTCACGATTCTCTGAATCCCAACGCGCCCTTTTACGCACTAGCCCTCCTAGCTAGGTTCCTAGCTCACATGACCACAATCCCCGTGAATGCAGTCTTATCCCCCATCGGGGCTATGGGGTTTTCAATGCCAAAATGTATGGGCTCACGGGATTCCTGATCCTTCGAATCACGTCTTCCCGCTATGCTGACAGTTGGTCCCCATAATGGTGCTTCCTACTTCTCTAATATACTGACAGCTGGTTCCCACTCATCGGGGTTTCGAGCGTCGTGATTTCAAAATGCATAAACAAATTGTCATCAAGATTCCCGATATCCCGATTACACAAATGTCGATCAACAACTTCCTGTCGGTACTTTCCCCAATGGTGCTGATTGCTACCACGTGTCCTCTTCTAATGGACGGTCCCGATTTCTCCGGGATTTCGAGACTTGTGATGTCCCAATTCTTTCGACCTCAGGAACCCCGATTTCCCGATGCTGATTATCCCGACTCTCTGCATATTTCTGACACCTGTCTCCTCAAATGGATGGTCCAGGCCTTACTGGGGTTTTCACTTCATACTTCCCCGATCTCCTGACCACGGGAAGGTCAATATCCCGACTCCCGATAGTAACCTCGATCTCCACCATGTGTATCCTCAAATGGATGGTCCAGATCTTCCCATTATTTCGAGACTTGAAGTGTCTCGATTTTCTTGTACTAGACAATCTCGATATGTCGATGGCTGGACTCCCAATGGTAACTCTTGGATAGCTCCAGTCCAATCCAATGACCGACGGGTAATCAGACCAAGATCTAACGGTCTAGATACGTTTTTCCTGCGCACACTCCAGAGACTTAAACTCCAGGCATCTTCTCCCGATCCAACGGCTGACGGGTATCTGCTCAAGATCTAAAGGCTCAGATATGTCCCACCATGTGCACTCTTCCACTACTTCATGGATGTGGAAAGATCATCGGTCCAAATGTTCTCATGGACCTTGGGGAACCTACGATCCCGATTTCCTCGCTATTCACGAAGATAGGTGGAAAAGAAGCAAAAGGTATAACGCTCTTGCCACTTTCGTCAATCTGATGGTCATGAATGACCATGGGTCTTCCGATAGGATCTCATCCGTCGATTTGTTACTAATCCCTATGCTGCTACCTCGAAACCTTAAGAGGGTCATTCCTCCTCATACATGGTTATTAAGACTTGCCCATTCCAGTCCCTTTTATGGGTTCTTTGTGAACCTTTCTAAGGAGGGAAAGTCTTTGTGACGAGATCTATTCTGGGGCATTCCTGGAAACAAACTCCCGAGGATGGGCTGGTGGTCTGACTTGGTTCAGCTCATGCACAATTGAATCCATTCATCAACATAAGCCACGCGGGGCTTTTCTATTATAAGCATATATATATATATATATCTATATATATATATATATATATGTATGTATGTATGTATCATTTCTTATCAAAACACTGCACATACACTCTTATACTGCAATCATTCATAATTTCACAGTTCTATGAGCATATATATATATATATATATATATATCAGTCTATGAATTTCAAGATGCAATATGTAAAACACTTATCAGAAATAACACCAGAAGTGGGTGCGACTACTGAGAGGGGTGCTCGTTTCCACCCAATCGTAGGCTCAGCGACTCCCAACGGATTTACCAATAGCCACCCCCGAGCTGAGACCACGATGCTCTGAGACTGCGTCTCTCTGTCTGCTAGTGACTAGGAGCGAAGGTTGCAATCCTTCCTCTCTGCTATCACTCAGTCTGCGTAATGCCAGATTTCCCCTCGCATCTTCTCCCACAATCGCTTCTGTCATATGCCTTATCCTCTCATGAGGTTTCATGTGGCACGATTACCCTCGCGTCGATCAGACTTGAAAGCTCTATGGATGGGCGGTTCACCATCCCATCCCTCATCAAGCCTCCCACCTACTAGCCTGCGAGACATTAAATTTGGGGGCCAACGAGCCGCTTTTGGTTCTCCGGGCCAGTGGAGTCCAAATACGGTATTAATTCTTGGTGGAAGTTAACGCCACCTTTCCAGGTGCCTTCCACCACCATCATGGTCTCTTTTTCTGCACATCCCCTCTCAACAGTCCTGCGATATAAATTCATAATGTTATTTACATTCATCGACCTTCTTCATAAGGTCCATTCACATCATACATTCACATTTTCATCATGCTTTAGCATGGTAATTCATGTATTAGGATTAATTACAAATTTGGGGGAAATAGGGTGTTACAAAAGTAGTGTTGAACTTTGAGTCTCACCAGCTCAAGATCAAAATTAAAGCAAAGCACAAGATCATTTGAATGAAATGAAGTCAAGATTAGAGGGGAATTCAAGCACCATATAGAATTCCTTTACAATCAAAAGTAAAAACAGATTAGAGGGGAATTCAAGCACCATGTATAATTCTTTTACAATCAACAGTACAAACCTGGTTCTATGTAGCCATAAGAACCGGCAATAGTAGTCATAGAATCAGTCACATTGCCACTAGTTTGCATAATCTTCGCAATGCCAAAATCTACAACATAAGACCCATAATCATCATCCAGCAAAATATTGTTGGATTTCACATCTCTGTGAACAATGGGTGGTTCACAATCATGATGAAGATATGCCAAGCCCTGAGTTGCTTCAAGGGAAATCTTGTATCTTATGGACCAGTCAAGAACACTAAACTTAGGCCCATGAAGCAGATACCCCAGGCTTCCATTAGGCATGTACTCATAGACCAATAGATTGGAGTCACTATTACTACAACAACACCATAGCTTTACGATGTTCTTATGCCTGATCTTCCCCAATGTGTCCACCTCTACTTTGAAACCATTGTCATTGGAAGCATCGTTTTTAGCATTGCTCCAAAGCCTCTTAATGGCTACTAATTCACCATTGCTCAATGTAGCCTTGTAAACCTTACCGGCTCTGCTGCTTCCAATCACATTATCTTCATCCAAGCAATCCAGAACCTCATATTCACTGAAGCCCAGACACCACGTGATTCCAAGGAAAAAAATATTTAGAGACAACACAAACAAGCAACGAAGCAACCACCACCAAGTCCTGCGCTTGGCTCTTTCACTGCATTCTTTAGAACAAGACTTCATATCGTTAAAGGCCTCCCGGCTACATAACTCAGGATTTCCCAAAAATATCTTTTCATAGACCAGATTCTCAAAAGCAAAAGGAACTGTATCGGACAAACGGTTTTCCGAGACATTGAATGTATTCAGCTTCAGATTCCCGAGATCGGAAGGAATCGACCCAGTGAGAAGATTGTCTGAAAGGTCCAAATAATTAAGCACAAACAAAGTGTCGAGATTCGCATGTATAGAACCAGAGATTTGGTTTTTTGAAAGATCAATCTCCCCAAGTTGCTTGCAAGAGCCAATTTCAACAAGAAGCTCTCCACTTAGCTGGTTATTTCTAAGGTCCATCTTTCTGAGTTGTTGTACCTTCCCCAAGCTTGGAGGCAAAGCAGCAGAGAGTAAATTATTGCTGGCGATTATCTCACGGAGGTTGTGTAGTTCATTGATTTGTAGGAAGTCTCACAAGAGGAGGATACCGACAAGGGCTCTAATCTGTAGTGCATCGACTCTAGTGACATGTCAGGACCCCGCCATCTGCTCGGCAATAAGACATTCATTTCAATAAGAATGGGATCTTGCCAAAAAGGATTTTAAATAATTGAAATAAATAAATAAAATTCATTGCTAAAATATGACATTAGAAAAGCATACAAATTTTTAGTCAAATGAATAGATTAATATATAGTCAAGGACGAACTCATCGCTATATACTAGCCTATAGACAGGTATAATAAAGGTTCTTTCATAAAGGACGACTTTCATACCTTAAAACATTATAAAAAGCAATTGTCTTATTCAATGAATTATCGAGTTCAGTGCATATACCTCATATACCTTGAGTTTGGTAAATCCATATACCTTCCATGAGTATTGCTCCTCGGCAAGGATACACCAGTGATAATACACAGCTATGGCATCACCCTCTAGCTGTGAGATGCATTGATAACACAAGTCTGAGACCAATTATCACCCATTTTCTTACCATCAATATTTTAAATAATTCTCTTGGGCTCGCCACTTCCTTTTTTTGTCACACTTACAGTGCAAAGGTAGGCTGTCTCACCAAAAGAGCATCAAAAAACACAGAAATCACTTTCACTCAGTTTCAGAGAAATTTCCCTACAAATCCTTCTCATTCATGCAATGGCTTCTTTATCTTATGCTCTAATACCACATCACTTGTTGTGAAACTAATGCATAAACAGAGCTAGATTTAAAAGTAAAGAAAACAAGACATAGCAATCACACAATTAAACACATTGATTTAGATGGAAACGTTTTTAAAGGAAAAACTATGGAACAATGATAATCGGTATTTTTATTAGTTAAGGGAGAATTATAACAACCAAACACAGGCTTACAATATTTCTCACACACTGGGTTACACTACATTCCTACACACCTCTACGAATATGCTAGATATATAGAATTTGTTACACAATTTGACAAACTAACTGATTATACTATGAAGAAAATGGATGAAAACAACCTGGCAATAAAAAAAAACAGTTTGTGCCACATGGAGAAGAAATGCTACCGTTGACAAGGTCACACCACATGGGAAACCAAGCACCAAATACAGAAGCTGATACTAATGAGGAAAATGGATGAAAGCAACCTCTGGGAAACCCTGCGCATCTATATCGTAGATTTATTTCACCCACCGGTAGAAGCCTGTGTCTTCTCATTTTTAAATGCAATACCTCTAGATTGTTTTTTTAACTTGTCCTTATATGGAAAAATACATTGATGTTTTAAATGAAATGCCTCTAGATTGTTCTTTTAACTTTTCCTTATATGGAAAAATTTATGTTATTAAGGAAAAATACTACCCTGTCGGAAGTTATGACGACTTGTATACCAAATGGACCACGCTACGGCAAGAAAGAGACCAAGCAGTACCAGATTTCACAAATATCTTCCATACCTTCTGCACCAAGATGTGTATCAAAGATTCAGAGTGACATCTGGTGCTCAAGTACCGCGGTGCTCTGCATAGATACATCCAGACCGAAATGGAATTTTTGGACATCTCATCCTTGGGCATGACCTACTGATATGTCATCAAAATTGAGCAAATTCTCAAACAAAAGTTGCGACAATTTGGGCCTAAGAACCCCGCACAACAAATTCCAAGAAAGGATGGCCCCAACCCACATAAAAAAGGACAGAGAAAATATGGGTAGTATCAAGAAAACCATTCCAATCCGCAAGCAAAGAAGGACACCAAAAAGATAAAGAAAGACACGGAGAAGTGGTGCAACTTCCATAAGAGCCCTTGGAATAACACTGCTGACTTCCGATCAAAGCATTCATTGATGGCCAAAGTGAAAGCCTCTGAATTAGATGTGAGTTTTGAATCTGAGTCAGAACCAAAAAAGGGAAGACGGATCATTGACTTGGAACCCATTGCCATCATTGCTACCACCAAGCTTTAGCTTGGTGAACCAGATGATTCAGAAGAAGGAGAGTGCCTCTTCCATTCACAGATGTGGGTAAAAGGCACCCCACTACATCTCATCATTGATAGTGGTAGCCAAAAGAACCTCATCTCAATAGAGGTCATTAAGAGGTTGGCCCTGCCGATGATGTCACACCTACAACCCTACACCATTTGATTTCTCCACCAAGGAAGTGATCTTTGCTTCAGCCAATGGTGTCAACTTCTGTATGACATCAAGCCCTTCAAAGACGAGGTATTGTGTGATGTTTCTCCTCTTGAAGTTTTTGATGTTCTTTTGGGCCAACCTTATTTATGGAAATGTCATGTTGTATATGAGTCTAGGTCTCATAGTGTTATTATTACTTTGAACAGGAAATTGTATAGGATACCCGAGGCAGTCCCACCTAGTGTTATTTCCTTGATCTCTGTTAAGAAATGTAGGAAGGTCATCTCTCAGATGGGAAAGTTTGTCTTCTTCATGACTCACTCTCAGAATGAGTGAAAGATCACAACCACATCTAGGGTATCTGGGGCCGATCTCCCCAAATAGCAGAATCAAGTAGATAAGGTCATGGAAGAATACTTGGATATCTTCGCCTCACCTATTGGGGTACCTCTACACTACTAGGTCAAGCACCCCATCGATCTGACCCCCGACGCACCGCTTCACAATGGGTCAGTCTATCGTTGCTCTCTGTTAGAGAATGAGGAGATCAAGTGACAGATCTAAGAACTACTCCACAAGGGGCACATCCATCCCATGTTATCACCTTGCGGGAGCCCAATCATGCTTGTACAGAAGAAATATGGAACATGGCGACTTTGCATTAATTACAGGGTTCTGAATAAAATCACAGTCAGAAACTGATACCTGATTCCCCGAATAAACGACCTCCTTGATCAACTCACGGAGGCCAAATACTTCAGTAAGATTGATCTAAAAACTAGCTACCACCAGGTCCCGATAGAACAAATAGATGTATGGAAGACTGCCTTCAATTCAAAGGAAGGTCTTTTGGAATGGTTGGTCATGCCCTTTGGTTTGACATTCTCAATGACAAGAAGACTTTGGTTGAACACTTGCATCATATTGATCATGTTCTGCACACCCTGCGGTAGCAAAAGCTATACGCCAACTTTGAAAAATGATCCTTCGGCATGGACAAGGTACATTACCTGGGCTACATCGTTTAACAGCATGGCATACATGTGGATCCAGCCAAGATCCAAGTCATCCGTGACTGGCCAGTCCCCACCACACTCATTGAGCTTCGGAGCTTCTTGGGCCTTGCCAATTTCTACTGCGGGTTCATGTTTGGATTCTCCATTATTGCATGGGACCTTAGCCAAATAACCAGGGGTGGTGGTAAGGAGAAATTTGCATGGGGCCAGTCCCAACAACACGCGTTCGATGATTTGAAGCAGCGCTTGTGCTCAACCCCAGTGCTTTCACTACCACACCTGCAGCCGCCCTTTAAGATCAAGACATATGCTTTAGACTATGTTGTGGGCATCGTTCTCACTTAGCACAACCACCCTGTAGCCTATCATAGTGAGACACTATCAGATGTTGTTCGTAAGTATGCTACTTACGACAAAGAAATGTAATCCAATGTGCAAGTTTGTTTCCAGTGGAGACATTACATTCTTGGAAAGAAGACAATCATCCACACTGGTCATAAGCCATTGAAATTTATGCAGGCACAAGGAAAATTGTAGAATGACCACCATCAAAAGTGGTCCACATACTTGCAACAATTCCACCTCAACATCAAGTATAAAACATGAATCACTAATCGTGTCGTTGATTGCCTCAGTAGACCTCCAGATGCGGCACTCACCATGGTGCTAGAGTCTTATAGCCACGAGACCTCTGGATGGCCCCAACTCTATGAGACAGACTTGAACTTTTCCACCACCTACGAAATGTTGGGTACAAACACAGTTGTCAATAATTTCCATCTTCAGGATGGGTTGTTGTGTCATTGGGCCATATCTATGTTCCATCAAACGAGTGAGTGAAGTTGATCTGGGAAGCCCACTACAGTCAAGTGGCAAGACACTTTGGCGTCGAAAAGGCAATCATGATGCTACAGAAACATTTCTACTGGCTGAAACTTTGACAAGAGGTCAACAAGTATATCAGGTGCTACATTGCCTGTGATATTGCCAAACCAACCACTAAGAAACAGGGACTGTACACCCCTCTTCCTACTCCTGATAGGCCATGGGAATCCATCTCAATGGACTACATGTCGGGCCTCCTGTCAACCAAGCGGGGAAATGACTGTGTTTTGTGGTTGTTGATCTCTTTTCTAAGATGGAAATTTTGGTTTCCTACACGAAGAGAATCACAACAAAGGCCACTACCAAGATATTCTTTGAACGAATCAAGGTACATTTTGGAATCCCACAAACCATTGTCTCAGATCGGGACAGTCGATTTCTCAGCACATTCTTTTCGAGCCTCTAGTCACTACTGGACACCAAGCTCACCAAATCCATGACCTTTCAACCCCAGACACATGGCCGAATCGAGGTCGTAAATCGAATGATTGTGCATATCCTTCACATGTATAATTCAAATCACCCTCGCACATGGGATGAGAGCCTTCCCTATTTCCAACATAGCTACAACCGAGCCCTACATATCTCAACTGACCACATCCCCTTTCAGGTGGGGTTGGGATTCCAACCATTGGGTCCCATAGATGTTGCACTTCCCCTTGTGGTCACCTTGTCCAACTCATATCCTAATCCAATTGAAGCTGACAAGGCCACTTGATTCATTGAGCAGATCCAACACATCCACCGACAGGTTCAGAATATCTTACAAAAGTCCAATGACAAGTACAAGCAGTGCCATGATCAACATAAGGTGCCGAATTTTCAGATGGGTGACAAATTTTGGTTTCACTTGCAGAAACAATGCCTTACAGGACCCCATCGGATACTTCACCCACTCCGTTATGAGTCATACACCATCACCAATGGAATATCCCTAAGTAGAGCGCCATTTGTAAATATGAATTGTAAACATGTTTGTTAGGCTAGTGAGATGAGTTATAATAAGCTAAGAGGCTTATGTGTTGACTAGGCCAGGAGCTTGATATTTTCTTTGTATATGTAATTATGAAGGTCATTAATAAAAATATAAACATTGTTGCATGTAGACCGATGACGAAGAAGAGTTATGGGGGACTAAGCTCCACTAGGTAGGGTAAGGAATGGGAGATAAGTATTTGGGCCTAGGGGATAATCTAGGGGGCTTACCTCTAGAGGAATAATATTTTAATATTATTTCCTGAAGACTAAAGTGAACATTATATGTTTTTGTTATCCTAAGTTCCTGGTGGCTGGGGAAGTAAGCTAAATGGAGTGCATGCATCTCCAAGAAGACAAGTGTCGACATGGGCTCATGCATCTAAAATTTGAAGCATCAACTGAGTTGGGGGTTCTCTCTTCCATTATGTCATCATCTTCCCGAGTTCATTCTTCTATTCTCCCATCCTACACGTGAACCCTATTTTTCTTTGCGTTTGATCTCTGCATACCCTCACGCATCTCTGAAAAACAAAAAGGGAAGTTGACCAGTGTTATTCGGTGAACCTAGACTATCCACACCTACAGAGCTGAGTTCGTACCTTAATCATTTTTTGTTTTTGGTTTGTTTTTGTCTAAGCAGTGTTGTGTCATAACTGTTGGTGGTGTGGCCATGCAGTTCCTTGACGGAGTGAGACTTGTTGTCATCGATTGTTTCTTATTGAGAATTGATATGTCCTAATGTTAAAATGTTGTCTTGTTGGGTGTCCATACCTGTTTCTCCCTGTTGTCATTGTTTTTGTTGTTGTTGTCAACCATACCCAATTGTAGCTAAGTCAAAGACTAGTTATCAGACCTGTGAGAAGATCTCCCAGATGAGAGAGTCTGTTGGGAAGTGACTTCTCCTAGAAGGGAGTCCTGTAGTAGCTACAGTACTCTAAGACTTCTAGTCCAACCTATTGCTGAAGCGCAACGTAAGGGAGATGTACTAGCCAATGGACTTGTATTAGTGAAGGTGTATCCTCCTGGGGTGGAGCAGGTGTGTGGGGAATGAGGGTCTGTGTGTTGTGGGCATAAGTGGCTCCCGGGATAAAAGATCCTTCCTATTGCTTTGTGAAACTTCCTTGTTGTCCTTGCCAAGCCTAGAATTACCTTTCTCGGTGGATTTTAGTCCTAGCTCAGGGGTGACCTACTACTGAGAGTGATGAGTAGTGTAGTCTAAGGCTGGGAGGTTTGTGGAAGGTCTGCACACAGTTGGTGGATTTACTATAGCTAAAAGATAAGTATCATTTATGTGTTTAATTATGTATTTTATGCATGTTTTGATTACTTGAAATGTATCATGTGTTCTGTTGCATCTGGAATCACCGTTAATCTCGATTGCATGTGTATGGTACCAATAATTATGTGTCTATTTTGAAGAAGTGTATTAATTTCATCAAAATGCATATATATATATCATATAAGTGTTTATTCCACGTGGTAGCATTACTTGGTGTCTGGAGGGCTGGGGATGTTACAATATGGTATCAGAGCATGGTTACAACACTAAGCCTAGATGGGCCATGTTAGTGGAAGTTGAAGCAAGAGTTTCAGAAGGAGTTGTTGTCAAAATGGACAAAACTCAAAGTTCTGACCCAAGGTTTCAACATGGAGCCTGGATGGGCTAGGTAAGTGGTCATTGGACCCAAGGATTCAAGAGGAAATTGTGTCTGGAGGACCAATTTCGAACCTCAGAACCTTCCTGAGTGCCAAGAAGTTACCTTGGTTATGTTACGAAGCTCGGGAGGAATAGAGGTATCGTAAAACCATGAGAAAAGTGGTGTTGGACTGCAGCGTAATGTGGACCTTTAGATCTATTCGAGAGAAGGAGAATCCCTTACGACCATCAGATCTGGGGAAGGTACAGAGGATTTAACCTGGAAGACCTTCGAACTTCGTGACTTCGGTGAAGTTGATCCAAAATAAGAGAAATATCGAAGCTCTGAAGCCTCTAAGTTGATCTACACCGTAGATATGGAGAGGAGAGCTCAACCGTTGGATTAACCAATGTTGAAAGTTCAACGCAGTAGTGAAGGGAGAAAGCTCCTGAAGCTCCAAAGTCTGTAGTTAATCTAGACAGTCCATCAAGAGGGATGCGTGTCAATAGATTTGAGACTTTGGGGAAAGTCACTTTGGAGGATTTCAAGTGTGTAGTGTGACAAACTCCCAAAATCTCGAAGGCTGAAGTATATCACAACCATCCATTGAGAAGGACACACATCAAGAGATCATGTACTTCGGGTGCAAGCACTTTATGAGGAGGAAAGTGCTATGAATTTGAAGCTCCCAAAGATTGAAGTGTCGAAGTCACTCATAGTCATTGATCGTGAAGGAGAAAATGCGTCGGTAGATGATGAACTCTGGGAAAAGAAAGCATTACGGGAAAAAGCTATCATAGAGGAGTTGAAAATCCCAAAGTCTGAAGCCTCGAAGACCCAAAGTGGTGAGTCATGATGACATTACCTAGAGGTGGCATGACCACATGGCATGTGTGCCACGTGTTAGTGGGTTTCGAACCCATGGAAGATTGAAATGACATTTGGAATCTAGCACATGGGCCACGTATCAACTGCTAGTATTCTGCCATGTGGCATTTTGTACGAGTAAGGTTAGTGGGGCCCGAGGTTATGTAACATAGTTAAAGGTTCGAGGACCCATAGTGGATTTGATCATGATACATCAAGATCAACGACCAAGAGGAATTGTGAGGACCCAAGTTGCACGGAAGTTAATTATCCAAGGCAGTCTTGCAATCCAAACTGCGGTTTCACCAAGGGGTTACGTTTCAATGTCAGAAGAATTGTGGGATGGAAGGCAGGTTACTCCAAACCACCATTGCATGCCCCCACAATTGGAAAACGTTAAGTGATGGGACGTAATTACGTCACCAAAGGTGATTAGGAATATTCAGAGATTAAAAGTTTGGATGTGCGGATGC
>ML818088.1:0-56010 GCA_009831015.1 Picea engelmannii
CTAGGAGATGAAGCGCCAAAAGTCATGTGGGCCCCGTTTGGGTAAGTTGGTGCATCAACTTCCCGGGGTCGTAACTTTTGCATACTATCTCCGTTTTAGGCGTGTGATAGCTCGTTGGAAAGGTATCGTTGAGGAGATTCATTATGGGGGATCAATAATGCCTTCAGATATCATTGAGAACCTATATCTCAAAAAAAATTCATTTGGGCCCTCAAAATGGCCCCGGAAGTGAAAACCTGCTAAAAATAGTAAATTGCCAAAATGGCTAGAAAACTGTTTTGAGCCATTTGGAAAAGGTGGGTGGCCCCCGATATCCACCTGGATTAGAGTACCAAGAAATTAATATGAATTAACAAATCTAAAACTAACATAAATGTAAAAATATACTGTGCAATTAAATACTAATAAGAGATCATACCAATCGTCCTATCCATACATGAGACTATAAGAGATCATATCACAATAATAATATGTAATGACTCACTCTACTATAGATATCCCATTTAAAAGGATTAAAGAAGAATTGGCATTCTATACACAAAAATTGAGGGTGTGTCACTGTACCGTTTGATTTGACATTCAAATGTTCGGCCGAAAAGAAAGAGCTTTCGACCGAAAAAAAAATTAGTTCGACCGAATTTTTTTTGGAGATCCAATTGTCACAAAAGTGTTACCCACCTCCATGAATTTACCCACCAAGAGTCTATTTTCTACACAACCAATGCAACCGCCTTCACGTATTCCCCCTGAGTAGTTCTCAAGATCAATGAGGTAATGAAATCACAATTCACAACAAATTTCTTGAATCCAACCCAAATTTGATCAAGGAAAAAAAATTTAGGCTTACAAGAGTTCAATCTAGGCGTGGTGGAGAGGCTCATGGACTTGCAACACCTCCAAATCCCACATCATTATGTTCTGCAATTTTTTTACTACCACCTTCAACTAGTCATCATGACCACAATAGTAGTGGTTGCCCCCTGCAATCAAGGATTTGACTGCCACCTTTAGCTAGTGATTGTAACAACAAAAACAAGATTACCATCCTTCTCTAAAAGGATATTACTACCACCTTTGATTGGTTATCACAATCACATAGCATTTGCGTCGTGTAATTTGGGCCCAAAATGAAAGAGTACGAGGATCCCTTCATATTGAAATTTAACACCTCTTCATGTTGCAAGTACACTCTGAGGCCCTTGATCCACATTGAACTAGTTGGTATAGACATATTTTTCCAAATCGATCATTCTCATAACACAAGTGTCTTTATCACCCTTAGTTCCATAAATCATTTTCTCATGATCCAGCCAACCCCTACCATGAGCAGGTGTTTTCATTTATAATTCCTCTTAATGTAGCATCTTCCCAAGGTTTTCAATCTTGGCCTTCCCATTTTCCATGAAAAGGTCAATTTGGGCTTGAGGGTAAATTTGAAAGTGTCCAAAATAAGGTAATATTGAAATTCAATCATTTCCCCTTCTACCCATTTACCCAAGTTAACTTTGTAGGTCATTTTTACAAGTCTTTTCCCATTTCCCAATCTCCCTAGGCTCTAGGATCAAATAATCATCTTCATTGGGACAAGAGCCCTTCCATTGAGTATAGATAGGAGGTGAGGGTGCATAGTGTGTGTCTCAATGACTTGAATGGAATGGATTGGGAAATAATGTCAAAATGACATTTTTAAGTAGCTTTTCCATTCAGTGAAAGATGATGATGTCAAGTGAGCCTTTTGTGATCCCTTGGAACTTATATTGTTTTCCCTCTTGTTGTCATGAGGGAAAAATTTATAAATTCCAATGCATCACAACAGGATCACCTAATATCATCAACTCTCACTAAATGGAAAATCTACTCAAAAAGGTCATTTTGACATTATTTCGCAACTCCATTCCATTCAAGTCGTTGAGAAACACACTATGCACCCTGACCTCCAATATATACTCTATTGAAATATACAAATTGATCAGTTGAGCTACTGCAATCTCATATGGATCCTCAATAGGCTAGTTGGATAGGCCCTTGTCCTCGTGGCTCTGAATAATTTTCCAGCTACCCACTAGCACTTCATGACATCTCTATAATTTAAAGGAAATTGTAGCATTGAGTAATCATTAAGGTGAATGTATAGTATAGGAAACATATAACATATATCAAGGGTAAAATTTTGGAACAAATAAATGACTTTCCCATCAATGTATCAGATAATCCTATGGTTTATGTCGGCCCGAATGATAATCCAAGTGATGGTATATGCGAAAGGAAACATGAAAGTTCATACAAATACCTTGATAAATTGAGAATGCTTGATTGTTTGGTTTATTGCTTCATCTTGATTAGAATCTTGAGGGAGTGATGACATCTTGCAACAAGTTTCTTTGTGGAACATTTAGTATAATTATCTCCACTTGAAGACCATGTCATTTTCCATGCATATCTATTTCCATCTCCATCTCTACCTCCCCATGGTCTAGGCTCATCTTAATCATGGGATCCTTCCATAAATTCTTGGAAGACATGTGAGGATCCTACAACTCGTCCATGTCAACAACAATAGACATTAATAGTACCATCTTCAAAAAAATAAAAAATGATTTTGTGTAAACAATTAACCACGGGTTTTAAGAATCTCTTGTCTTCCAATGTTGTTGATTTTTAGGGGGGAATTTTTTCTCCTGAGAAGGACACTTTAGTGAAATAATCATATCATTTATAGCATGTGTTAAGGGGTGATTTCTTTGAAATTGGTTTGATTTTTAGGGGGAATTGTTTCTCCTAAGAATGACACTTTAGTGAAAGACTCGTACCATTTATAGCTTGTGTTAAGGGGTGATTTATTTGAACTTGGTTTGAGTAGGATAAAGGATAAAATGGAGTTTCTCTTTGTGGGTTTCAATTTGGGAAATAAATTCAACCTGTATTTCCTCAATCTAACATATGAAGGGGATAGTTTTTCCCAATGTGAAACTTGAGAGTCACGGTTGTATGTATTTTGTTTTTTTTGTATGCATGGTATAGGTGAGGGTTTCTTGGAGAGATCGAATTTAGACGTTGACTATTTTGTCCTCCAACACTAAAATACATAGATCGACTATCATAAATGAGGGGGTTTGAAGATTCTTTTCAACCTTAGATCACACCCTTTTTTTGTTGTTGTTGAATTCAACTAAGTGGTGTGGTGGGTTTTTAAGTCTTTTGTGAGCAATGAACCTTGGATCACACCCTATTTTTTTGTTGTTGAATTCAACTAAGTGGTGTGGTGGGTTTTTAAGTCTTTTGTGAGCAATGAACCTTATATCACACCCTATTTTTTTGTTGTTGAATTCAACTAAGTGGTGTGGTGGGTTTTTAAGTCTTTTGTGAGCAGTGATGATTAGGTTCGAATTATGGATAAGAGTTTGAAATATGTCTAAAATTTGGGATGCATCAATTTTACAGGTTAGTTGGGGATCCCGGGGTCAAGTGGTAGGAGGGAATTGGACAAGGTAGATTCCTTATTGATTTACATCAATGGACATTAGAAAGTGAAAATAAATCTACTTAAACCCTGTTGGGAGTGAAAACCTAAATTTATATGATTGGGATTGGGGAGTCTTCGTGAGGATCTATAAAACATATCAAGGTAGCTTTGTGGATTCTCGTGTGTTCGAAGGATTTGATGAGGGGAAAATGACCAGAAAAGAGGTGAAATGGTAGAAGAAAATGGGAAGAAGTTCTTTTTATAAACCAAAGTGATATTTATTTTATTTTTTTATTTTAAAATGTGTCACATCGATGGTTAAATCAAATGTCGCACATGTGGAAAACTTAGTGATCTATAATAAGTTTTAGTCTCATAGCTTGGGAAAGTTTTCAAATCTATGATATGTCATGTCATCGAAAATTTTACGAGGGTGAGATACAAAAACTTATAAAGGAGATTTTAAATCTGAGGTGTTGTGGTGTGTCATGAACGAAAGTATCTTCTTGTGATATGTTGTGGCCTTGGAAATTTTCAAACATCACTATGTATCATAGGGAAAGAGTTTTTAGGTGTGATATGTCATAAGGAATGAAAACTTTGAGGAACGATACATCAAGATTTATAAAACAAATTACCAAGTATTTTTGTGTTATGGAGAAAACAATTTTTCATGTGATGTGGTGTGTTGCACCTAAAATGGTCTTTGATGTGAGATTTCATAGAAGAAGGAAGTTTTAGTGCAATGCAACAAAGAATATTTTGCAAGTTTCGAAGGCTACAATAAGGTGAAAATTGTTGAAAAAGTTAATGAAAAATACCAAAGAAACCTCTTAATACCTGGTGGGATATGGGAAAGGAGTTCAAGATTCATTAAATCATGAAATATTATAGGTTATATGGTCAGTTCAAAGACCAATTCATGAATGTTCAAAAATCTGAGAAATATGAAGGAGGGGCCCCAATCCATTTTTCCTTCATCATATGAGAAAGACAAAATGGCATGGGGAAGTTTCTTGCTCAATGGTAAATTAATTCGTTTTAGACATTTATACCTATGTTGCATGGTCACAAGCCATCCCATGGAAATCATAATTCCCTTGTGATATATGTCTTTTGAGATGATCACCATGTGTTATATTTAACTTCAATGAATTGAGGTAAGTATTTAATTATGCATATTATTTTGAACTTTCCTTCCACCTTCTAATCAATTTGATCATGTTTATGAAAATCATTAATTACTACTTTGTTTTAGAGGAGGTTCAAGGTTTCACAACTTTCAACCACTTTTATCAAATCCAATTTTAGAAAAACATAATAAATAAATATGAGATAGGTTAAATATCGATACGAGAAACTCCTTAATTCTCCAAATATCCCCAAGTTTGGAAGGGTTCAACACTTTGAACTCTTCCAACCATACCTTAACTACCTCGAATACATGGTGCTGTCCCCGAGATTTTCCTTGCTCTCACAAGAGAAAATGTCAAGGCATAATGCACAGTAATCTATGAAAATCAACTTGGTTTTATTGGAAGAGACAATATGGTGGATGATGTTTTCCTCTCCAATTCTCAAAATATAGTGGATATATAATTTGTGGTGAAAGGGAAATTACTTAGTACTACTAAACATAAATTCATTAACCCAATGTAGAAAGGTTGCTTAATGATATCTCCTTTCTTAGAATACATAAAGTAAAATAACATGAATATGAATAATAAGAGGAAGGTCAATCACTACTTTCATATTAAACACATTAATGAGCTAAATATTAAATTGGCATGCACACAAACATAGATTTGTCAATTCATTCACAATTATAAGACAAAAATTGGAAGAAACACTAACATTAATTGCTTGAATATTACTGATTCATTAGTGGCAATGTGCCTCATTCCTGATTACAAAATAAATTAAAAATTTATTTTACTACAATGAGGGCACCCATTAAGGAATTTAAAATATCATTCCTAGGCCTTTGTATATAAATATAGAGCTTACAAAAATACATAGAGAGAGAGAGAGAGAGAAAAGGAGAAGAATGGACTTAATGTGAGCTTAAAAAAAATATTACAATAAAAGGGAGCTTGACTCTCTCCAAAATATAGAAACCTGATGGGGAAGTATAAAGGAGTAGGGGTAAGAAATGAAACTAACAAGAATGAAAAAAATTTTAATTGCTAAATAATCTATTTGGGATCATCTAAACTAGTCAAACAATATAGATAATTTTTTTGGATCAAGGATCCATTCCCATAGTATAACTAGTTTAGGGTCTAAGAGTACTTGCTTCTATCTTACAATCTCTAATTCCCAACTATTTTTTTTCTTTTTTTTTTTCTTTTAAAGTTACCTAGTTGCGGAAATCCTAGGCTCTGATAGCAATATGTAACATCTCATAAAGGTGTTACCTAAACAAATATATTTTTTATTAAGACTATATATACGTTAAATATGCAATATATAAAATCATTAAAGAACATGCAATTAACCAACAAGGCATAATAGAATATTCAAATAACTAGTAATCCATATAGCTAACAATGCACAACTAATTACTCAAATTCAAGAAACATGTAACCTATAACATACATATAATTTCAATGTTGAACCAATTGTGCTCCATCTCCCACCATAAAGATTCCATGAATAAGCTTCAATAACAGAGGGGAAAATCACTCCAAGGGTCTATTTTCCACACAACCAATTGTTGGCAGCCATTTCCCATTTTTATCCTATCCTTATAAGCTGCCTACACAAGTGTTTTGGAACCCTTTATTCTCATCACAATCTTTTGAATAAAATGACATGATCATTTTGCACATTCGCATACCTGCCTTTTGTTTTCGTTTTCACGACTGCAAGCATGAAAACTTTGAGTTCGAAGTCATGCCGATGGCATTAAAATTGTCACTGGATTATTATGAATAATATTGTTCTATGATCAATTCATGTCTAACTCAATGATGGTCACACAGTTGGAAAGACACCAAAACCTTTACTCACTTGGCATTTTTTTTTTTTATATGACTTCATTTTATAAGATTGTGATGGTATTCTAGTGATTACGATTGAGTCCTTGATACAATGATGGTTTGATGTTCTATTGTCTTTCATCAAATTCCTTGGCGCAATGGTTTCATACAACGCACAATTTTTATGGTCAAATCTTTGGTGCTAAATTCGAAATATTGTTTTGATTTAGATCATGCAAACACTATTTCTATGCAAATATTTGGGTCAAATTATCATAGTTTTCAATAGTTGTTTGATTGGCATTGCTTTTAACACACACCAATAGTGTTTTGAATCACCATAGCACCGTCGATTGTACATTTTGATATGAATGTTTTGCATGGGTTTGTTTCGTTCCACCACCCTCATACACTTAGGCATTAATGCTTGCCTTGTATCTCGGGTTACCTCTGTTGGTCTTGGGGAAACCTGTGAGCTTTTGGTCCTACGTATACCCTGTCTAACCCCCTGTACATTTACCCTGCTCACTGTGTGCTCTCTCCTATGGAACCTGTGGTGCGCATAGAACCTAATGGCATCCAAACACTCCTGCTATTTGACAATGCTCATGAAGACCTAGAGAATAGTGGTTGGTTAGTTTTTATCCAAAAATTTGAGGGTTTCAACCTCGTGGTCGCCCAACAGTTTTCCCTAACGTTCAACAGATGCATGGCTAAGGTTGGCGATATCCAACTCGAGCTAAATGAAGAATTCCTCAGTTCATCCATGGGTTTACCAGTTAAAGGGCAGAGGTGGTTTAAGAATTCAAAAGTGGACGAAGTGCCATGGCCGCTCCTGTTCACATCAAGGAAAATTGTTAGTTGTGATAGAGGTATGCCTGTCACTGCCTTCAAGCCTAGGTGGCATGATTTATTAGCCATTGTTAAGCAATTTGTGACTTGCGAAGGTCGTTATGGTTTAGTGTTTCTTTACCATCTCTGGTTGCTTATGAATTTTATTGATTTCCCTTTGAATATGCCTCACTACCTCCTATGTAGTCTATATAAAATGCGAAAATGATTTAAGAGGGAGAAGGTTGATAGCAGCCTCTTCCATCACTGCTTGATAAAAAATGTTATTATTCATCATTTGAGGCTGAGTGGTGACAGTTGGCAAGCTTTCCTATCAAGGAATGTCTTTGCCAATCCCGAGTGTGTTCAAGTGGACAAGGTTGTGGTCACTGAAACCCTGGTTGGGCCTGCCGTGCCACCTCCTACCCTTCTACCCCCTGTCAAACCCTTGAACTACCCCAACATTGACCTACCCGATACCATGGCCGACCCGTCTGCTAAAGACAATACTAAGACCTTCAAGAGGCTTGCAAGGAAGAAAGGCAAAGGTGATACTGGTTTCAATAGTAAGGGAAAGAAGAATGCACGATGGATATCTATATGTGCTCGGAACAAGACCAAACAAAACATTGACCAGAATCCTATTGTTTTGAGAGAGGGCTCGGATTATGAGATTGAACGTTTCTTGACTGAGGAATACCCTTACTCTCATGGCCTCTATTCTTTGGAACCCTATGATTATGTTTCCAACCTCCCACCGTTCCTAAAGAATGACCCTAACTTCCTGGGAATTAAGATTGGTAGTGGAACCACTGGTAATTTGAAAGAACCCTCACCTGTAGTGACTCAGCCCGATCAACCACCGTGTACTCAATGCAATTCATGGCTTGAACATTACTACATGGATGTTCCTTTGTTGCAATCTAAAATTAAATCATTGGAGGAACGAGTTACTGTGTTGTCAAAGGAAAACGACAGGCTACTAGTCAACGAGAAGAAGCGAAAGACCACGGGTTCTATCGTCTTCAGAAATGTTGAGGCAACAACTGCCTTTGTCAACTCAAAGTTATACGGACTGAATCGTTTTCCTACAGCCCAGGTATGTTATTTCAACATTGATTTTTGAATAATTTGGTTTGAATTAGCATAGCCGATTATGTTTGCCCTGAATTAGTTTTGTTTTGTTTGAATAGATTCAAAAAATGATTATGTTTACTTCGAATTAGCAAGAATGATTTCATTTTGAATTAGTAAAAACTATCTTGTTTGTGTTGATTTGTTTGATTTGATTAAACCGATTTAATACGATTGTATTGTTATTGGATTAGTATAAACGATTGTGTCAGCTCTAAGTTAGTTCGATTCAGTTCTGTTTGGTTTGATTAAGAAATGATTCTGTACGTTTGATTTAGCATAGTCGTTTGTGTATGCGTTGGATTAGTATCAAAGATTGGTTTGATAAATAGAATATAATTTGTTGATTCAAAATCGATTTCGTTAATTTTTGAATTGTCAAAACGACTCTGTCTGTTTTCAATTGGTAATAAAAATTTGTTTGACAGATCACATACATCCTTGTTACCATTCAGTTAATTAAACACAATTTTGTTTGTTTCAAATTGGCATAAAAGATTTGGTTACTTCTAGCGTGAATGATTTGCTTTTCTTTGAATTATTAATTAAAGGTTTGTTTAATAGGTCGAATGTATTTATGTTATCATTTGGATTGATTTAAAATGATTCTGTTTGTAAATATGACCAGCTACAAAATCGTGAGATTTTGTAGCTAGTCATAAAATTTGGATTTTGTTGATTTTACAAAGAAAACATTATCTAAACTTGTTTATTCTTGTCCACCTACAGGTACATACGAATTTCAATGGGAAATTGGACATGCTGTGGCAGTTTAGAACATGCTTTTTATTATATGGTTTTGTTTTAGGTTGTTAGTTTTAGTTAGAAATAGAGATTTGGGAGATTGTTCCCATGTCTTTTGTAAACAGTTTTTGATAATTCCCACAGGGATGTTTTACCCTGTGGCGTTTATATACTCATTAATTTTTGTAATGAACCCATCATTGTTGGGAGAACAAAGACTATGGATTTATGATGATACAAACTCGAATGGAAGTGGATCTTTTGTAACAGCTTTAGCTTTCAATTTATCATACTTTCGTTCAAGTTTTGTGCATTTTAATTTGTGATCAAGTTATTGACTACTTTAGATATCAAGACTTGTTACAGGTTGATGCATTATAACTTAAATTCTGTCCATATCTAATGTATCTCATTTTTTGTACGACAATTACTTTGTTTCAATTTAATGAATAAACGGTTTATCTTCTTCATTAAATGAATTGTTTTGTACAATTCTTCGCACGGGGATTTATCTAAATGTGATGATTTGTAAACTTTAAGATTGTTTTCATTTTATGTCTTGTTTGTTCTATCATCTGTATTCAAAGAGCACTGCTGCTTCCTGTTTACAAGAAGCTTGTGGAAAATTTGGTGCGGGTTTCCTCCCATCAAACAGCTAAATCAACTATTGTGCACAGGACAAATAGGAAGTGTTACTTCAAGTCAGTTTGTTATTTGTTGTTTAATAGTTAATAAATTTAAGAATTATCAGTAGTTTAGATAGATATATAGTTCAGTTTTACAGTTAGGATTATTATTTTAATTGCTCAGCTTAGATAGTTTTTATTTGATTTCTTTCTCATAAAAATTATAAAAAAAATAAAAAATAATAGTTTCGCTGTCATTTTACAAATGATTTTGCAAGTTTTAATTAAAATTTGTATTCTGTAGATACTGTACATATATAATTGAGATTTAATTATATTAATAGCTGAACATTTAATAAGTAGAATTATTGCTTTATAATATTTGTAAGTAAGTTGTATATATATATATATTTCGGATTTGTATATAGTTTGTTGTAGTTGCTTTTTCCACTTAGATTAGTTTCTTTAGTTTAGTTTTTGTTTTGTTTTCTTAGGACTTAGATCAGCAAATGGAGCTGCTAAACCCGTTGGGGTGGATCATTCCGAACAGCTTGGCTTATTTAGACAACCCCGGATCAGATCCACTCCTCCAGTTGACGAGAGTTCAATTTCGCCCGTCAACAAATGGCACTAGAAGGAGGGCCTAGAAATTATTAATGGCACGAGGTGGTCATAAGACTCCTCCACCACCTAACATCTCACCTATAGTGACAAGAAGTCATTCAAATGACAACATCGTCCCTCGAACAACAACCACATCAAACGATGATCTACGGATCACGGTTGAACCGGTAACCCCAAATCCTACAGGTGGTGACATACAAGAGATTGTCCGCCAATCTCTCTTAAGAACACATAGTGCCTTTGCCCGTTTAAGGCAACCAAATCAGCCTTTGGACCAACCTTTATATTTATCTGATATCAGAGAACAACTTGGAGGCACTAACCTCACTTTGAACCCTACAGATCCAATCCTCACTCCTGTTGTAGGAGGATCTAGAATACCACCCTCACCACCTCCATCATCTCCTTCTTCTTCTGGAGAAGACTCTTCCGACGAAGGTAGTTCCCCTTCTCAGCCTTCCACACCGCCTACACCAATGTCCAACCAGAACAATCCCGCCAGACCCTGGCTCGACCAGGATGCAGTAGCCATACCTGGGCCTCAACATCCCTTACCCAAACATCCAGAGAAGTGGCTTCCCAAGTTTTACCCTGAATCTAAACAAATCACCGAAGATCACATTAAAATTTTTATGTTATCTATTAGACTCCATAATGTCGAGCACGAAGACGTAGTCTGTAGGTTGTTCCCCTGTAATTTCGAGGGAAATGCCTCTACCTGGTACTTTGCCCAGCAACCCCATACCATTGTGTCTTGGGAGAAGTTTGAATCCTACTTTCTTGAGAAGTTCGTAGACGATAAGTCCCCAGAAGTTCTAGTCATGGAGCTTTCTAGTTTAAGAATGAACCCCAAAGAGAAAACCAAAGACTTTAACCAAAGATTCTTAACACTTAAGAACCAAATCCCTACAGATTCGATGCCTGCTGAGAATCTTATCATAGCATACTATACTAAAGCCTTGCATCAAAGTATATCCATTTGGGTAAAATGATCTAAGAAAGACACGTTATTAGAGGCCTTCGAAGAGGACAGCTAGATTGAAAAAGACATCCTTATTTTAAAAGACACTACTAGCAATGAAGCAGAGACTAGTTCATCTTCTAAAAAGAAGATCGAAATCCTCCCTAGACCTACTCAAAATAAAACACAACCTGAAAGCTCAGATTTAGAAAACTTAACAAAAGTCGTTCAAAAACTGTCAAATCAAGTTATAGATTTGAAAAGGACGGCCGAAGAAGCTTCTTCGAGAAAAGGGCATTACAAACCCCCGTTCAGGAAGCCTTTTCCCACCAACCGACCTAATCCAAATACCGAGGGCCTAAATCTAGAAAGTCTGCAATTCGCCCTTCAAACAATTATAGAAGCCTAGGATAACTTGATGCCTCCTGAGATTCCTGAAGAGTTAGTTGAGCAAGAGACAGTTGAAGAAGAAGAATCTTCTTCGAACATTTTTGGTCACTTCTCAGATAGCATTTTTCAAGCTAATTTCGAGACAGTTCATCCCTACAATACTAGGAGTAAGACAACAAACAAACCTTATTCTGAAAACACTACGACTTTGCCCCCAAAACAATATAAACCAGCTGAGACTAAACAGAGTCATGTAAACCCCAACTTAGATTATGATTTAGTTGAAGATCTAAAAAAGTTAAGGGCTAACATTTCTGTTTATGAATTATTAAAATTTTCGTTTTTGCTACAAAAAATGTTACAGAATATCACATAGAATAGAAAAAATGGTAATTCAAACAGTAACAAGGTTGTTCAGAACAAAGTTCCTTAGAAGACTTCTGCTAAGAATAATCCTGATCCTCATGAGAAAGGAAGCCTTCCTATAAATAATGTAACAAATGTAGATAAATTAGCTTTAGAGAATGTGAGTAAAAAGCCACAAGCTTCCACCATTAGTACTCGCAGAAATGTACCTCCATTTTTGTTAACTTTCAAAATCTTTAATAGAAACGTGCACAATTGTATGGTAGATTCAGGAGCGTCATCCAATATGATGCCATGGTCTGTATGTCAGAAGATTAATGCTGAAGTTGAACCATCCACTTTAAAAATCATCCAACTTGATCAAACTAGTGTTAAAGTTGTAGGCAAATTGAGGAATGTGCTTATAAGATTATCGTCTAACCCCAAAGTTGACCAAGTGATTGATATTATTGTTGTGGATATTCCAAAAGTTTATGGTTTGTTTCTAAGCAAAGACTGGTCGGAGCAACTACACGACTATTTTGCGACAGATTGGTCTCACCTGTGGCTGCCCGAGAACGGCAAGCCCAACAAGATCAAGGTAAATCGTGAACGCTACCTTAAGCTCACAGTCACATATTTAAATGATCCCAATGAACCATTTACATCTTCTGCTGATTCACCCAAAATACAAGGGATGGATACCTTTTTCGGCAATTTCATGGCCGAGACTTCATCTATCACTAACCTTGAACGACAGTCCAAGATTGTAGCATATGTGCAGCCAACAACTTCTATACAATGGTCTCATGCACCCGATAAAAATACAATATGGTCTCTTTACTTTGACAGGTCAAAGTCCAAAGAAGGAGCAGGTGCAGGCTACATTATTATTGATGAGTAGGTAACAAAACCCTAATTGTATGTAGGTTAGAATTTGAATGTACTAATAACACAGCAGAATATGAGGCTTTATTGCAGGGCCTCAGAAAAGCATTAGATATGAACATTCAAAATCTGACTGTCTTTGGTGATTCAGAAATCATGGTTAGATAGGTAAGAGATTCTATCCACTGTCTGTCTCCGCATCTTAAAAGCTACCAATCCAAGGTATGAAATTTAATGAATAATTTTTCTGCTTTCAATATAAATTCTATTCCTAGATTGAATAATTTTGAAGCTGATCTATTAGCTAAGGTAACTTCCAAACTCTTTCCTGCAAAAGGATTTTCCCTGAATGCATTCTCCGTTGAACTATTTTTTAGGCCATCCATTCCTGACAACATCATGAATTGGAGAGTCTTCGACGACGATCAACAGATAATTAGCTTCCTGCATATGGAAGAAACTTTCCAAGGTGCGGTGATCGACGAATGCACTCATGACGACAATTTGCGCGATTTCATGGTAATACCAAATCCGAGGTCTCCTGAATCTTCATCAAACATGGTAAATTCGATCCATAAATCCGTAGTTAGATTAGAAAAATTTTACGATCTTCAAGATAAATTCAAAAAATTGGTCAACTGTAAAACCAATATTTCCTCGTTATCGTATGAAAAAGTAAACTTGGGAACTAATGACAATCCACAGTGCATTAATTTAGGGGTGGGGTGTTATGAACAAGAGAAAACCGCATTTATTAAATTGTTTAAGGAATTTAAAGATGTTTTTGCGTGGACGTATGATGACTTTAAAACTTTCGACCCTAACATCATACAACACGTCATTCCTATGAAACCCCAAACCTTACCCTTTCAACAAAAGCTAAGAAAAATGCACCCTAAGCTTGAATCGACCGTCAAAAAAGAATTAAATAAACTCCTGAATGCTAAGATAATTTTCCCATTTAGGCACACACAGTGGGTTTCTAACCTTGTCCCTGTCCGGAAGAAAAGCAGGGAAATCCAACTATGCGTCGATTTCTGAAACCTGAATAGAGCGTTTGATAAAGACAACTACCCTGTCCCACCCATGGAACAGATCCTTCAACAGGTATCTGTTTTTGAGAGACTATCCTTATTGGATGGTTTTTCAGGGTACAACCAAGTCCTGATGTCTCATCCAGACCAACTTAAAACTACCTTCCGCACTCCATGGGGCACCTACGCTTATAGGAAAATGCCCTTTGTACTGATCAATGCCGGTGCCACTTTCCAGAGAGCGATGGACATCGCTTTCAGAGGCTTAATCAATCAATCTATCGTAGTTTACCTAGATGATGTTACTGTATTTTTGAAAAACAAGATTGATCATCTAGCTCATTTAAGAGCCATTCTACAACGATGTCGTAAATACGACATTTCCTTGAATCCTAAAAAATCTATGTTCATGGTAGAACGAGGTAAACTCTTAGGATTTATTGTGTCAAGAAAAGGGATGATTATCGACCCTGAAAGGACTCAAGTCATCTCGAAACTCCCCCCTCCCTCATCAAAAAAGTCTATGCAGTCTTTCTTAGGCTAGATAAACTTTGTCAGGAGATTCGTTCCCAGTTTCTCCGAGATGGTGAGACCTTTACAGAATTAAATTAAGAAAGATGCTCAATATCACTGGGGACCCTTAGAAAATAAAGATTTTAATTCAATAAAAAAAGGCCATAATATACACTCCTTCTCTCATGAGCCCTAACTTTTTGCAAGACTTCACGCTTTACACATTTGCTTCTGACCGCTCCTACGTTGTTGTCCTAACTCAAAAGAACATTGAAAACAATGAAGTACCCATTGCCTTTATGAGCTCTTCTTTCAAAGGTGCAGAACTTAATTACCCAACAGTAGATCAACAAGCCTATGCTATTTTTAAAGCAGTTAAGAACTTCTGATCTTATCTTTTGAAATCTAGGATGAAAATTGTTGTCCCTTACCCAGCCGTCAGGAATCTGTTAGTGTAGAAAGAATTAGGTGAAAAGAGGGTGAACTGGGTTACCTCCCTACAGGAGTATGACATATAAATCACCCCAGCTCAAATAGTGAGAGGCTAAGGGCTGTGAAAGTTAGTTGTTGATTTAGCAACAGGACAATAAGAAGAAAATGATATGTCAAACCCAAGACAAGACAATCAAAATTTAATCTGATGTGCACAAAACTCTATCAGTCCCTGGTATGACGATATTAAATTTTGTCTTGAACATGGGTCAACCCCCCGTCACTTGGATCCCACTAAAAAAAGAGTGTTAAGATTAAAATATACCTCCTTTCATTTGATTAATGGTATTTTGTTTCGTCAAAAATTTGATGGAGTACTAATGCGTTGTCTTGAGAAAGACGAAGCAGAAAAAGTCTTACTAGAATTGCACGCAAGAGAAGTTGGTGGGCATTTTGGTGGTGACACCACTGCCCATAAAGTCTTAAGAGCTAGTTATTACTGGCCTAGACTCTTTAGATATTCCCATGCCTTGTGTCGCAAGTGCATTATTTGTCAAAAAACATCCGGGTGGATAAAGAAACCAACCTTTCCTTTGCAGCCTGTTTCAGTAGACTCCCCTTTTCAGTAGTGGGGCCTTGATATTATAGGTCCAATCAATACGCCATCCTCACAGCAACATAAGTTTATCATGACATCCATAGATTACTTCACCAGGTGGTCTGAAGCTGCCACATTAAGAACGATGAATACTAGTTAGGTAATTGCCTTTTTAAATTCGAATATTATTACTCGTTTTGGTATCCCTGACTGTTTAGTATTCGATAACGCTTATTATTTTTCGTCTCTTGAGATGAGAGAATTCTCTCTAGAAAAAGGAATTAAATTGAAGTATTCTACCAGCTATTACCCTTAGGGAAATGGATTGGCAGAATCAACAAATAAGAATCTGATTAAAATCATCAAGAGAACGGTATCTGAAAATCACAAAAACTGGCATAATGCACTGTTAAACGCAATCTGGGCTGATAGGGTAACACCAAAAATTGTTGTAGGTAACTCTCCCTTCTTTCTCATCTATGGAAGAAAAGCAATTCTTCCACCACATATTCTTCCTCCCTCACTACAACTATCATAGAAAATACAAGAAGAAGATTGCTCCCCTTTGGAGAACCGAATTAACGCTTTAATGAAACTATAAGAGGTAAGGGCTCAAGCTAAACGTAAGTTATATCAACATCAACTAGTGGTCAAAAACTGGTTTGATTTCAAATCTACCTCTAATAGGGACTTCGAAGTAGTTGACCTTGTCTTAAAGTGGGACAAACCACATGAGGGGAAGGGAGAGCATACGAAGTTTCATAACTTATGGCTTGGACCATTTTTAATTGCTGAGAAATTGGGTCCTAGCTCTTTCCGATTACAGAGTCTAGAGGGACAGCCAGACACCTATCCGGTGAATGGCCAAGCTCTGAAAAGATATTTCGCTTGATGAAAACCCTGTGTATACTGTGTAAATATTTTTCTTTTGTTTTCTTTTCTTTTACTATTTTGGTTTTGATTTTTCCCCTTGCACTTATCAGTTTTTGTTTTTGGAAATACACATACCTGTATTTTGAACTGTTTAGACAAAGAAAAAAAAAAATTCTTTCACTAAATGACTGCTGAAATTTTTTCTAAACATCAATTATAATATACTTCTGTAATTTACAACCATGTTGAGCAAAGACTGTTGTTTGAAAGAAGTTAACTGATTTCAATCTCTGAGTGAATCCTGTCATGATCATCCATTATCTTCTTACGCTGTCCCTGTTCCTTAAGGGAATATCTGAGAAGATGTCTCCCTGCTCTCGAAGGTCGGTTTTGTAAACAAACCATTGAATCTTAATGAAGGATAGACAAAAAAAAAAAAAAAAATTCTCTCAAGGTCTGTAAAAATATGTCTAAAATATCATAATTTCCAGTGTGACCCCGCTCAATTATATATCTTTAAAAACTAAATCATAAAAGAGCTGTGGGAAGTGCTTGTAAACCCACTGGGATGATGAACAGGTCTACTGGCAGGGGGTAAATGCATGCATGACACCAAGACAACTTCACCGGGGTACTGAACAGGCCCGCTGGCAGCGAAGCATTGTCGGGTATATGAAAATTCATAAGTATGAAATCTCTTGACCTTAAAATGTCCTTTATTCTGATATGGAACTTCTTGGCAGGATACGGGTATCAGAGTGGGTTAAATGGCAACCCTGTCGAGGCTATGAACACTTGTTGGCAGCAGTGGCTCTGTCAACAGTATTGGAGATTTTATCTTTAATATTATTTCTCGCTTGTATTAAGACTGTTATCAGTTTTCATCCTTTAAGCACTGCTGGAATATTTGATTAATGATGATGTTTAAACAATTTTCTGGTTGTTTTTGAGTTAGAATTATTCTCATTTTCATAATCTGAATTTGTCCTTTTGGTACAGATAATTGCTTCTACCAGTGTGTCGCCATTTTTGGCAACCATTTCGCATTTTTATCCTATCCTTATAAGCTGCCTAGACAAGTGTTTTGGAACCCTTTATTCTCATCTCAATCTTTTGAATAAAATGACATGATCATTTTGCACATTCGCATACCTGCCTTTTGTTTTCGTTTTCACGACTGCAAGAGTGAAAAATTTTAGTTCAAATTCATGTCGATGGCATTAAAATCGTCACTGGATTATTACAAATAATCTTGTTCTATGATCAATTAATATCTAACTCAATGATGGTCACACAGTTGGCAAGACACCAAAACCTTTACTCACTTGGCATTTTTTTGTTGTTAATATGACTTCATTTTATAAGATTGTGATGGTATTCTAGTGATTGTGATTGAGTCCTTGATACAATGGTGGTTTGATGTTATATTATCTTTCATCAAATTCCTTGGCGCAATGGTTTCATACAACGCGCAATTTTTATGGTCAAATCTTTGGTGCTAAATTCGAAATATTGTTTTGATTTAAATCATGACAACACTATTGTTGTGCAAATATTCGGGTCGACTTATCTTAGTTTTCAATAGTTGTTTGATTGGCATTGATTTTAGCACACACCAATAGTGATTTGAATCACCATAGCGCCGTCGATTTTACATTTTGATGTGAATTTTTTGCATGGGTTTATTTCGTTCCACCACCCTTGCACACTTAGGCATTAATGCCTGCCTTGTATCTCGGGTTACCTCTGTTGGTCTTAGGGAAACCTGTGAGCTTTTGGTCCTACGTATACCCTGTCTAACCCCCTGTCCTTTTACCTTGCTCACTGTGTGCTCTCTCCTATGGCACCTGTGGTGCACGTAGAACCTAATGGCATCTAAATGCTTCGGCTATTTGAAAATGCTCGTGAAGACTTGGATAATAGTGGCTGCTTAGTTTTTATCCAAAAATTTGAGGGTTTCAATCTCGTGGTCGCCCAACAGTTTGCCCTCACGTTCGACAGATGCGGGGCTAAGGTTGGGGATATCCAACTCGAGATAAATGAAGAATTCCTCAGTTCAGCCATGGGTTTACCAGTTAAAGGGCAGAGGTGTTTTAAGAATTCAAAAGTGGATGAAGTGCCATGGCTGATCCTGTTCACATCAAGGAAAATTGTTAGTTGTGATAGAGGTATGCATGTCACTGCCTTCAAGCCTAGGTGGCATGATTTATTAGCCATTGTTAAGAAATTCATGACTTGTGAAGGTCGTTAGGGTTTAGTGTTTCTTTACCATCTCTTGTTGCTTATGAATTTAATTGATTTCCCTCTGAATATGCCTCACTACCTCCTACGTAGTCTGTATAAAATGTCAAAATGATTTAAGAGGGAGAAGGATGATAGCAGCCTCTTCCATCACTGCTTGATCAAAATCGTTATTATTCATCATTTGAGGCTGAGTGGTGACAATTGGCAAGCTTTCCTATCAAGGAATGGCTTTGCCACTCCTAAGTGTGTTCAAGTGGACAAGGTTGTGGTCATTGAAACCCTGGTTGGGCCTGCTGTGCCACCTCCTACCCTTCTACCCCCTGTCAAACCCTCGAACTGCCCCAACATTGACCTACCCAATACCATGGCTGACCCGTGTGCTAAAGACGATAGTAAGACCGTCAAGAGGCCTGTAAGGAAGAAAGGAAAAGGTGATACTGGTGTCAATAGTAAGGGAAAGAAGAATGCACGATGGATATCTAGATGTGCTAGGAACAAACCCAAACAAAACATTGACCAGAATCCTATTGTTTTGAGCGAGGATCCAGATTCTGAGATTGAACATTTCTTGACTGAGGAATACCCTTACTCTCATGGCCTCTGTTCTGTGGAACCCTATGACTACATTTCCAACCTCCCACTATGCCTCAAGAATGACCCTAACTTCCTGGGAATTAAGATTGGCAGTGGAACCCCTGGTAATTTGAAAGAACCCTCACCTATAGTGACTCAGCCCGATCAACCACCATGTACTCAATGCAATTATTGGCTTGAATGTTACTACACGGATGTTCCTCTGTTGTAATCTAAAATTAAATCATTGGAGGAACGGGTTACTGTGTTGTCAAAGGAAAATGACAGGCTACTAGCCAACGAGAAGAAGAAAAAGACCACGGTTTCTATCATCTTCATAAATGTTGAGGCAACAACTGCCTTTGTCAACTCAAAGTTATCCTGACCGAGTCGTTTTCCTACAGCCCAGGTATGTTATTTCAACATTGATTTTTTAATAATTTGGTTTGAATTAGCATAGCCGATTGTGTTTTCCCTGAATTAGTTCTGTTTTGTTTGAATAGATTCAAAAAATGATTCTGTTTACTTCGAATTAGCAAGAATGATTTCATTTTGAATTAGCAAAAACTATCTTGTTTGCGTTGATTTGTTTGATTTGATTAAACTGATTTAATACGATTGTATTGTTCTTGGATTAGTATAAATGATTGTGTTGGATCTGATTTAGTTCGATTCAGTTTTGTTTGGTTTGATTAAGAAATGATTATGTATGATTGATTTAGCACAGTCGTTTGTGTATGCGTTGGATTAGTATCAAAGATTGGTTTGATAAATAGAATATAATCCGTTGATTCAAAAACGATTTCGTTGATTTTTGAATTGTCAAAATGACTCTGTCTGTTTTCAATTGGTAATAAAAAGTTGTTTGACAGATCGCATACATCCTTGTTACCATTCGGTTAGTTAAACACGATTTCGTTTGTTTCAAATTGGCATAAAAGATTTGGTTACTTCTAGCATGAATGATTTGCTTTGCTTTGAATTAGTAATTAAAGTTTTGTTTAATAGGTTGAATGTATTTCTGTTATTATTTGGATTGATTTAAAACGATTTTGTTTGTAAATATGACCAGCTACAAAATCGTGAGATTCTGTAGCTAGTCATAAAATTTGGATTTTGTTGATTTTACAAATAAAACATTATCTAAACTTGTTTATTCTTGTCCACCTACAGGTACATACAAATTTCAATTGGAAATTGGACATGCTGTGGCAGTTTAGAACATGCTTTTTGTTATATAGTTTTGTTTTAGGCTGTTAGTTTTAGTTAGAAATAGAGATTTGGGAGATTGTTCCCATATCTTTTGTAAACAGTTTTTGACAATTCCCACAGGGATGTTTTACCCTGTGGCCTTTATATACTCATTAATTTTTGTAATGAACCCATCACTGTTGGGAGAACAAAGACTATGGATTTATGATGATACAGACTCGAATGGAAGTGGATCTTTTGTAACAGCTTTAGATTTCAATTTATCATACTTTCATTCAAGTTTTGTGAATTTTAATTTGTGATCAAGTTATTGACTACTTTAGATATCAAGACTTGTTACAGGTTGATGCATTATAACTTAAATTTTGTCCATATCTGACATATCTCATTTTTCATACAACAATTACTTTATTTCAATTTAATGAATAAAAGATTTATCTTCTTCATTAAATGAACTATTTTGTACAATTCTTCGTACAGGGATTTATCTAAATGTGATGATTTGTAAACTTTAAGATTGTTGTCATTTTATGTCTTGTTTGTTCTGTCATCTGTATTCAAAGAGCATTGTTGCTTCCTGTTTACAAGAAGCTTGTGGAAAATTTGGCGTGGGTTTCCTCCCATCAACAGCTAAATCAACTACTGTGCACAGGACAAATAGGAAGCATTACTTCAGGTCAGTTTGTTATTTGTTATTTAATAGTTAATAAATTCGAGGATTCTCAGTAGTTTAGATAGATATATAGTTCAGTTTTACAGTTAGGATTATTATTTTAATTGCTCAGCATAGATAGTTTTTATTTGATTTCTTTCTCATAACAATTATAAAAAAAATATCAAAAATAATAGTTTCGGTGTCATTTTACAAATGATTTTGCATGTTTTAATTAAAATTTTTATTCTTTAGATACTGTACATATATAATTGAGATTTAATTGTATTAATAGCTAAACATTTAATAAGTAGAATTATTTCTTTATAATATTAGTAAGTAAGTTGTATATATATTTCGGATTTGTATATAGTTTGTTGTAGTTTCTTTTTCCACTTAGATTAGTTTCTTTAGTTTAGTTTTTCTTTTTTTTTCTTAGGACTTAGATCGGCCAACGGAGCCACTAAACCTGTCGGGGTGGATCATTCCAAATGGCTTGGTTTATTTAGACAACCCCGGATTGGATCCACTCCTCCAATTGACGAGTGTTCAATTTCGCCCGTCAACACCAATCCAACCACCTTCAGAGTTTTTCCTTGAGAAAGGATCAATATCAATGAGGTAATGAAATCACAATCCACAACAATTTTAATGAATCCAAACTGAAGGTTATCGAGGGAAAATAAATCGAAGCTTACAACAATTCAATCTAGGTGTGGTCGAGAGGCTCATGGACTTGCAGCACCTCTAAATCCCACAAGATTATGGTGTGAAAATTTCTTACTACCACCTTCAACTCATCATGAAAACCACAAAAATAGTGTTTCCCCTTCATTTGGTGATTGCAACCACAACAACAATGGAATCCTTCCCTACCACCTTCATTTGGTGATCACGATCACATAGCATTTTCATCTTGGGATTTGGGACCTAAAAAAAATAGTACAAGGAGCCATGCATATTGAAATTTAGCAACTCTTCAAGTTGCAAGTATGCTCCCAACCCCTTAATCCACATAGACCTAGTTGGTATATACATAGCTCTTCCCAATCAATCATTTTCATAACACAAGTTCCTATACCATCCTTATTTCCAAAAATCATTTCCCCATGAGCCAACCAACCCCTACCATGGGAAAGCATTTTCCTTTATAATTCCTATTAATGTAGCATCTTCCCAATACTATCTCTTGACCTTCCCTTCTTCCATGCAAAGGATAATTTAGCCTTGAGGGTGAATTTACAAGTGTCCAAAACAAGGCAAGAGTGAAATACAATCCTTTAACCTTTTACCCATTTAACCAAGTCTTAGTTAACTTTGGAGGTCATTTCCACAAGTATTTTCCCATTTTCCAAGCTTGTAGGAACTAGGATCAAATATTCATCCTCATTGAGACTAGAGCCCTTCCCTTGAGTGAATTTCCCCCTGTTTCCACCAAACCTTCAATCTGTAACAGATTATTCCATCAAAGATACCAACGTATACATACAACATCATCATAATCAATTGCATGAAGTATCTCATTAACAATCCATCCACATTACGCACATCATTAAAAGTCATCTCATGAAGTATCTCATGAAGTATCTCTTCAAAAAAGCATCCACATTACCCACATCATAAAAAATCATCTATGTAATCATAATGAAATATCTTTCTAATCACGAATACACATCCACATAATCAACATCATAACAATGAATCTTCATAATCATAATGAAATATCTATCTAGCAGGGAAACCACATGATTACAAGACATCTACGTAATCGTAATGAAATATCTCTCTAATAGGGCATCCACTTAACCCACATCACACCAAGGAATCTAAATAATCATAATGAAATATATATCTAATAGGGAAACCACATAACTCACATCATAGCAAGGCATCTACATAATCTTCCTAATCAATCATTCTCATAACAAAAGTGTTTATACCATCCTTAGTTCCACGAATCATTTCCTCATGAGCTAGACAACCCCTACCATGGGCAAGCATTTTCCTTTATAATTCCTCTTAATGTAGCATCTTCCCAAGATTGTCTCTTGGCCTTCCCTTCTTCCATGAAAAGACGAATTTGGGCTTTAGGGTGAATTTACAAGTGTCCAAAACAAGGTAAGAGTGAAATACAATCTTTACCCTTCTACCCATTTACCCAAGTTAACTTTGGAGGTCATTTTCACAAGTATTTTCCCATTTCCCAAGCTTGTAGGAACTTGTCACATCCACATTACCCACATCATAACAAGTAATCTATGTAATCATAATGAAATATATTTCTAATGGAGCATACACATCCACATAACCAACATCATAACAAGGAATCTACATAATCATAATGAAATATATATCTAGCAAGGAAACCACATAAAACACATCATGAAAAGACATCTACGTAATCATAATGAAATATCTCTCTAATAGGGCATCCACATAACCCACATCACACCAAGGAATCTAAATAATCATAATGAAATATATATCTAATAGGGAAACCACATAAATCACATCATAGCAGAGCATCTACATAATCATCATAATCAATTATTCTAATAGGGAAATCACATAACTCTTATCATATCAAGGCTGTGTGCATAATCTTCCCAATCAATCATTCTCATAACACAATTTTCTATAACATCCTTAGTTCCATAAATCATTTCCTCACGAGCCAGCCAACCCCTACCATGGGAAAACATTTTCCTTTATAATTCCTCTTAATGTAGCATCTTTCCAAGATTGTCTCTTGGCCTTCCCTTCTTCCAAGCAAAGGAGAATTTTGGCTTGAGGGTGAATTTACAAGTATCCAAAACAAGGCAAGAGTGAAATACAATCCTTTACCCTTCTACCCATTTACCCAAGTTAACTTTGGAGGTCATTTTCACAATTATTTTCCCATTTCTCAACCTGTAATAGATTATTCCATCAAAGATACCAACGTATACATACAACATCATCATAATCAATTGCATGAAGTATCTCATTAAAAATCCATCTACACATAAATCATAATGAAATATCTTTCTAATCGGGCATACCCATCCACATAACCAACATCATAACAAGGAATCTACATAATCATAATGAAATATCTATCTAGCAGGGAAACCACATAAACCACATCATGACAAGACATCTACCTAATCATAATGAAATATAGGGCATCCACATAACCCACATCACACCAAGGAATCTAAATAATCATAATGAAATATATATCTAACAGGTCAACCACATAACTCACATCATAGCAAGGCATATAAATAATCATAATGATATGAAGCATCTTACTAACAAGGAATACATCATAATAACATGAAGTATCTTAGTAATATGGAATAAATAATAATAACAAGATATCATATTAAATATTTATCAAGGGTCATCAAAGATACCCAACAATCATGGAGAATATGCAATATTATCAACAACATTCATAGCATGGACAAGCTCTCTCATCATCAGCTGATCATCAATATGTTCCCTTAATGCCAGTAAAACCATTGAATTGATGTACTCTTTAATGGGATCCTTATATCTATCATACATTTCCTCTGTATAAGGAGGATAGTCCTGAGTGCACATATTGTACACGATAGTATACACAATCAAGTACTCCTTCGCAGTCACTTGAATCTTGACATCTCCTTCTTCCAATCGGCTTCTTAACTATAGAATATATTTATAAATAACAACCCATCCTTCTTCCAGCTCAGTGATATTGTCATGCTTGGCGCCCTTTTTCTCAATAGCCCATGCTTCCTCCAGGTTTAATATATTGCCACTGTTTATCGTCATTTTCCAATGAAACCCAACTGTTTCCTTAAACAAAGAATGCTTTGGAATAAATAGTTGAATGCAGGAAACAAAGAAAGCGTTGTCATAAATAGTTGATCATCAGAAACAAATAACCCATTGTAGTAAATAGTTGCTCGCAAACCTTGTATTTATAGGGTTGATTTACTAAAATAATGGTAATGTAGCAGTAGACTATCGTTGGGCAATCATGTAGGCCCATGCATAGAAATAAAGTGTTTATTTACTAAAGTAACTGTTAGATAGCCATAGACGAAGGGCCTTTGCACTCACATTGATTTTTTGTTTTGGGGGGTGGGCGGTTGCTCGTCTATAAATATTGTTTTTTCACTAAAATAAGGGTAATGTGCCCAATGACTATTAGGACATGGTTATTGATTTTTAATAATTCATCTTTTTATGATATAAAAAATTTCAAATTTTATTTTTAATATTAATTTAAAATAATGATGGTGATGATTTACATTCACTAAGACCGAATTGGTTTATGGGACTTTACGAATTTTTTAGAATTTTGTTATTTTTGTTGGGTTAAGAGGTTAGGAAGGTTGGTAGTGTGACAAATATTTTGAAAATGATATCTAATTTGGGTATAGGCTAGACAATCTAAGAGAAAGTGTTTTTTTGGCATTTATGAAGGGTATAGGCTGGACAATCTAAGAGAAAGTGTTTTTTGGTAAAACCGTTGAATGTATGTACTCTTTAATGGAATCTTTATATCTATCATACAATTGCTTCCCCCATGTTTAATATATTGCCACTGTTTATCTTCATTTTTCAACGAAACCCAAATGTTTCCTTAAACAAAGAATGTTTTGGAATAAATAGTTGATCGTAGTAAACAAAGAAAGCGTTGTAATAAATACTTGATCGCAGGAAACAAAGAATGCATTGTAAAAAATAGTTGCTCGCAAACCTTGTATTTATAGTGTTGATTTACTAAAATAACAATAGAGTAGCCCTAGACGACCATTGGGAAATCATGTAGGCCCACACATATAAATAAAGTGTTGATTTACTAAAGTAATGGTTAGGTAGCCCTAGACTAAGGGCCTATGCTCGGCGGTTGCTCGTCTATAAATAGTAAAATTCAAAAACATAAACACAAACAATTTGATAATTATAGGATATTTAACTTTACACATGATACCTATGATGTTGGTGACTTGTCCATCCCAGATGGACAATCCCTTGGTGCCAAATCTTGTAGAAACAAAAGAACATATACAAGATTTGAGGATTTCATAAAATAAAGAAATGACTATGTTGAATCTATCAAATGTGATACATACATCTGTGTACAATGCACCCAATGAACATGCTACATCTACTGTTGTATCAGTGGTGGGGCTAAGAACTGATGCATCCATAGGCATAGAGGGTTTGCTACTCGTACACAACAACTACAAAACAACATACAATTAAATATCTATGGGTAAAATCATGAAGATGGGTAACACTTTTGCTTGTTTTATGACAATTGTTTTTTAGTTTTAACAGGTTGTTCAACTTCTGGTAAACAAAAGTTTTTTTTTTTTTAGTTAGAATTTTACTTTACTGTAAAAAAAACACTTGTGAAGAATTTTGTTAGCTTTCTACTAACTATTTTTCAATTTTTTTTTTATTGAGATTTGATATGTCAATTTGGCAATTGTTTGAGAGTATGTTCCTTAAAAATGAAGGGAAAGATAATGAATTGTTATTTCCCACAACAATATATCCATTATTAAACTTTTGATTTTGACAAATGAAATATACTGTAGTAATCTACAGAGACTCTATTTTGTGATGACTATAGTTTTGAATCTAACGGATGAATATTATAATTTATAGAATATTTTGAAGTTGACCAATCTGAAAAAGCTATGCATTTTAAACACATGTTTTCCTCCACCATGTATCTATCTTAATTTTCACTTAAAAGTAAAATCTAAAAATACCCTTTTGAAGAGAATAGTTTAAGGATTATGAATATAATTTTTTCATAATTTTCCACTGTGTATTTTTAGAGATATGGATTTTTCATTTCACTGAATCATAATCTCACCTAAAAATATTATGTAGTAATTTTTTTATAAAATTAAATAAAATTAGATAAAAACAATGAAAATGAAAACAAATTATACCCAATGAAAGTAGATTCAATTTTAAAAATGTTGGTATCAATTTTGAAACTAAATTCTAAGTATTTTTAGGAGTCCTCTACCTCCAAAGATGAAGTAAGATGGAGAGAATTTGTAGCTTCCTACAAACAGTCCCATTTTCAGGTTTTCGGCCGAAATATTCTTTCGGCCGAAACCTAGTTTTTAATAGAATTTGTTAAAAATAAACATTTTGGCCGAAAATTATTTTGACCAAAATATGCTTACCATGGGAAAATAATTAATCCAAAAAAAATTGTACACAAATTTCGAGGGCGCCATTAAATTTGATGTGCAAATTTTTGGCCAAAAAAGGTTTCAGCTGAAAAAATAAATAGCAACATTTTTTTGGCCAAAAAATTGCCACTAGGAATTTTGGAGACCTGATTGTCACGAAAGTGTTACCCATCTTCATGATTTTACCCCTATATAAATACAAAAAATACAAAATAAATGTATAATCATGAAGAACATAGAGAGGGTTAAGATACTAACTTCCTCCATGAAGATATGTTGTCTAGTGGGCTCTATAGGCCCATAGCATGTCTTCTCACAGCTCGAGCATCTGTATGGTTCACATGGATGGCTGTTATGTCCATGTGCCCTCTCCTCATTGTACTCTAATATACATGTTGATGCTCCAACCCCTCTATCAATTTCATTGGCATGAACCTCATGCCGAGATAGTGAAACAAAGCTATTGTGTTGCACTAGGCTACGAATCAATGATGAGATCGCTAGTTGTACCTTTTGCAAGTTCTCTGTAACAAGAGGATGTTGGGTAGGGGGGTCAGGCCTTCACCTAGGGTATGGGGACCTAACAGAGGGTCGTTCCTAGCATGCTCTTAGTCTTTTCCAGACCCTTGACCCACCCCATGGAAGTCTCCAATGCAAAAGTAGTTGACATGCTTACCCATAATAAACTCAGTCCATAATTTCCTCAGAAAATATAAGGGCATCTCACTGTTTTTTTGTTTGATAAGAACGGGTAATGGATCTTTATTATAAGATAGAAGTGGAAAATCCACTAGATCTATTACATTTTAGTTGATTCAGATTCAACTGAACTGTTACAAGACCAGGAGGATCTACCCTCCTACCTGGGTATAGTTCTTGGAGCTAGAATTCTATCCTAATATATAGGCTCGCAATATGCAGAGGATTCTATACAAAATTCCTTCCTAGTAAATTTATTTTTAGAGTACTTGCTTGGCCCGAGTTACTGGCTGAATTTCCTTGGGCCCTCATTCTTGGGAAAATCCCACTCCAGATGCCAGTCTTTATTGATCTTCTCCATTTGGACTCCCAACTTGTTGAATAATTCATCAAATTCTTTCTGCGGGTCTTTGAATTCATTGCACATCTATTTTAGCTCCTCTGAGAACTCGATTTTAGTCGATGTAATGTCAACTTCTAACATTTCTAGGCGTTATCCAGCTTCAATGTCCATGTTTTGGAGAAAATAGTCTTGGTTCTACAAAAATTGTTTGAGCCTCCTCAGTTCTTCTTCCACTAATTTCAATCTTTCCTCCATAGATGGTTTGCTCCCTAAGATGAATGTCATTTCCTTTCCTTCTTCTCCTTCTTTCTTTATTTCATGTGGGCATCTTCCTTCCATTACCAGAGTTGTGCCTCTACATGGTCGACTTTCTAGAATCAGAATGCTCAGGGGATGAAAAGGACCTGCCTAGCCTAATCTTTTATCCTCCTTCCCATGAACAATCCAGTGCACCTATTCATTTCGTGTCCTCTGGCTCAGTGTATGGGTCGCATGACGAACCTCTAGATTTTCCTGAATATTCAGTGACCGAATGATTGAAATTCCTCTCAGGCCTGACGCCAATCTTATCTTTGGTTGTCTTGGATTTTCCCCTGTGAAGTGTCTGAGCCTGTGACATACCTCTTTGCCACCTCACGTCCTTGCATTCTTACCATACTTTTTGTCCCACTGTAGTCCTAGTCTGAGTGCCCCGGTCCTACGGGATTTCCATGTTGGTCATGTTTCCATTTACTTGGAGTATTCCATTTCTTAAGAGGGATCCTTTGTTGGCTTCAGCATCTGCTGATGCATTCAGCTTCTGAAGAACATGGAATAGCTGATACGATATTAGTCTTCCCAGAAGTAGCTGGACTTTTTCCAGTATGTGTTGGAGTTTTACATGCTTGGCCATTTTACAAAGAATCAATGTTTGTATTATGAGTCTGGAGTCCCCTACAATCACTAGGTCTTGGACATTTTGGTTGATAGCTTGAGTCACCCCTGCCAAACTTCCAAAGCTTCAGATCTATTGTTTGTTTATGTTCATAAACCCCAGGCGTAGGTGATTTCTAGGAGTCTATTGGGGCTTACTAGGATCCCTCCTCCACCTGCCACCCCGAGATTCCCTTTGGAGGAACTGTCAAAGAACAGAATATGATGGTTTCTCTTTCACTTCCATTTCTCGAAGTCCTCCTCTTCCTTCCAAATTTCCCAAGTTTCATGTTTTCCCTTGCTTCCTGTTTTCTTTGAGTGGTCCCTGATTTTGAATTTTTTAATCCATTGTTCCTCTTCTAACTCTAGGGGTCTCGAGATCTTTTATTTGTAGAAGTAGGGGGAACTTTTGCCAAAGTAGGAATTTATCCTTGTTTCTACTTGTGTTGGGTTACTTGAGGTCTCCCTGAAAATCCTATTATTCTGCTCCAGCCAAATCTTCCAAAGGATGAATTTTGGAAGTGCTCTCTAGAGGGTGGAGAGTTGGCCCTTTTTCATGGCATAAAAGGAACATTGGGAGCTGCAATTTCATAGCAGGGTGGATGTCTCTTGTGGTAGAGAAAACATTCCTAGTTTCAGCCCAAGGACCAAATTCCATACCTCCTTCAAGTATGCACATTTTCGGAGCAAGTGGTATGAGGTTTCCTCCTCTTGTGAACAGAGAGGACATCTGTACGAGCCTTTCCAACCTCTTCTTCTTAGGTTTTCTATTGTTAGGATACCCCTATGTGCCACGGTCCATACAAACAGATCTATCTTTGGTATGGATTTGGAAGTCTAGATGGCTCACCAGATTGTTGGTTCAGGTGGGACATGGGGGATTGTTGTAAGATTTTTATACCCTGTTGTTGTTGTGTAGGCTCCGGAGAGTGCTCCCCATCCTCTCTTATCATTTTTTCCATCTTTTAAAGGTGATTTCCCTTGCAAACAGTTAGTCAGAATCTTCCATTCCCCCTTAAGATCTGGAAGTTTGTTGATGGCCTCCCACCTAAGCCATGATTTGTCCTCATCTTCTCTCCAAATCGAAATGTCCCACAGGCTGTTTAAGTTCTGAGATCTCATCCAATATTTTATCTTGCCTAGTCCTTCCATCCAACTTAACGTCGGGTCTCCCAGGATTGAGTCATCCCAAAAATTGATTTTCTTACCATTCCTTGGTATCCAAGTGAGGTGAGGTCTGAGGTGAGTTTTGAAGAGCTTGAGTGCCTTTAGACACAAATTGAAGATAGGAGAACCTTTCTCTAGAGTTGTTGGGATATCAAGGCATTTTTTCCTCGGGCCTTGAAAGTAGTTTTTCCATATCACTTTTTTGTTCCAAGAGGGTTTCCCCATAACAAGGTTCTAGAGAATATTGGTTCCTAAGGATAATTTTTGGGAGTGGATGTCCTTGAATTAGAGGCCACCTTATAAAAAGGGTTTTGTTACTTTTTCCCAACTAATTAGATGTAATTTCCTCTCTTTTTTCCTCCCTCCTTCCCACAGGAACCTTCTAAAAAGCACTTCAATTTTCTGGATCATGGTGGAGGGGGATAGTAACAAAGAAATTTGGTAGATCGAGATGCTTTCTAACAATGATTTAACAAGGAAAACTTTACCCGAAATGTTTATCCAGTTTTCTCCCCAGGAATTGATTCTTTATTTTAACTTGTCAATCAGCGGGAGCCATTGGGACGCCTTTGGCTTTGTTCTAAAAATTTTTACTCCCAAGTATTTAAACGCATCCCAATTGGTATAGACTTCCATTACCATGACTCTTGAAATCTCTATCATTTCCCTTAACGAGATGTTTCATCCGTAGATCTTTCTTTTTTGTAGCATTACTTCACTTCCTGAGATCTCTTTGTAAATGTCCAGCTCTGTTTTAAATTTCTTTGTTATCTGTACACTTTCTCCTCCCAACAGCAGCATGTCATCCACAAATTGGGCATGGTTTATGTATTTTACCCCTGGGGCTATTCTCAGGCCTAGGATATTGTTTTGAATCTGGGCATGATGCAGTTGGAAGTTGAGCAGTGAGGCTTGAATTTCATAGAGAAGTGGAGAGAGGGGACAACCTTGCTGAAGCCCCCTAGAATATTGGAATAACTTCACAGTTTGACCATTTACTAGTGGGGTGATCTAGGGGGATCCAATGCAAGCTTTGATCCATTTTATAAATGTTGGGGAAAAGCCGAATTTTTTCATGAATTTGAACAGAAAATTGTTCCTAATTCTATCAAACGCATTTGCAATATCGATCTTTATGATCATACCTTTGTCTTTTCTTCAAATGCTTGAGTGTAGGGCTTCCTAGACTAGGATTATGTTGTCCACTATTTTCCTTCCTTTAATGAACCCTCCTTGGTTATCCTGGATGATTACAGGGAGTATTTTTTTAATTCTATTGGCTATTACTTTTGTGAGGATCTTGTAGCTTGTGTTGTAGAGAGAGATTGGTCAGAATCTTCCAAAACTGACTGCTCCTTTTTCTTTCGGGATAAGGACTAGGAAGGACAAGTTTGTTCCTCCTCCTATATTGGTGTAGTTCTGAGATTTCTTGATTAGTTTTGTAAGGTCTACTTTTATAATATCCCAACAGTTTTGATAAAATCTTGTTGTGAAGCCATCTGGTCCAGGTGCCTTATCTGGGCACATCTAGTAGAGGGCCTATTTTATTTGTTGTTGGCTTACTTCCTTTACCCAATTGTTGTTGGCAACTTCTTGAATGACATTCAGAGCCAGAGAGAGCGGGTAGGATTGGGAGTCTATTTGGGTTATTTGAGTCTCCATGTAAAGAGTTTCAAAGGCCTTTGTCGCAGTTGCTTTTATGCCTTCAAAGTCTATAATAATTTTATCTTGAACATGTATTTCATTGACTGTTTGAACTGCTTTATTGCCTTACCTTGTTTGTGGAAGTAACTAGTGTTTTTGTCTCCTTCTCTAGCCAAAGGCTTCTAGATTTCTTCTGCCAGTAGCTTTCCTCCTCCCTATAGGCTTGGTTCCATTTCCTTTGGAGCTGGTCCTCTTGATGCATAATTTCTTGAGTTGTCTCATGTTCTTCCATTTCCATTTGATGCTTTTTGAGCTTCTTTTGGACTTTGTGACGTTTAGTAATTGTACTATTTTGGGTTTTTGACCAGGATTTGAGTGCTATCTTGAGCCTCCTATGTTTTTCTTCTCAAACAAAAAAGGTTGATCCTATAACTTTCTCATTCCAACTCTTGGTAACCAAGTCCTGGAATCCTTCATATTGTAGCCAGGCTAAGCTAAATCTGAATGGGATGTGCCCAAGATTCCTATCATCCATAACCTCTAACAAGATTGGCTTATGATATGACACATTGTGTGGGAGGATAGAAGCTGAGCATGTGATTCCTAGGAGCATAAAGGAGCTTTGGACTAAAAACCTGTCTAACCTGGCAGAAATATGCCCCAGTCCTACTCTCTTGTTTGGCCACGTGTATTTCCACTTAGTTGGTTTGGCATTCTCTAGCTCCCATTCTGACATGATGTCTTCTACCCATTCTCTTGCTGGGTCTCGCATAATGGACCCTCCTTTATTCTCAACTGCTTCTAGAGTTACATTAAGATCCCCCCCAATTATGATGTTTTCTAGGTCATTTGAGAGTAGAAAATCTTTAATCGAATCCCAACAATTCCTTTTTTCATTCAACATGATCGGGACATAGAGGTTGAAGAGGCTTACCAATCAGCCTGTTTCTTTGTATAACAAACTAGTGTATATCCAGTGCATGCATGTTTCTATTCTGATAAGGTCATACTTCATGGTGTCCCAAAAGTTTCCTAGACCTCCTAGGGCACCTCTTATGCTTACTGCTATTCCTTGGCTTTTCTTCCAGAGGGATTTTGATTCTTGGAGAAAGTCTTGTTACTCCATCTTGGTTTCCTATATTAGAAGGATCTCAGTCTTTGACATTTTGATTATATCCTTGAGGAATTATTTCTTTATTCTGCTGCTGAAACCCCTAAAATTACATGATGTTAGCTTCATTATTTACTTGGTGGGGGTGTATGGGCTCCTTGACGAGCCCTGGAGTGTTTCCTTGTCATTCTGACATTGATCAATTTTCTGATTGTTGGTTGTGAGCCACTGAGAACGTCTTTGTATGTCTCATTTTCCCTTTCTTCTTTCTTGGATTTCCTTCCTCTGCCTGCATTTTTAGGGGTGAAAGTGGAGTCACTAGTACCCTAATAGTCACTGTCTGGGTAGACTTCTCCAGATTCCATGTATGGGCTTCTCTCCTTCTCAGTGACCGTATTTCTCTGCCCTTCTTCCCTTTCAGCCACTTGGGTTCTTGGGGGCACCTTTGCTGGTGTTTCTTCTTCAATTGGTTGGGCTTCCTTTGGATCTTTGTTGACCATTTTCTCTAGATGTTCTTGTTCCAGTAATCTGAATTTGTTCTCTTCCACTGTGTCTAGTCAATTTCCTTGATCCTTAAATTGTGGAGGAATTGTCTTTTCATTTTGTGGTCCTTTTTCCTTGGCTTGTGCTCTTCCTTTTCTGGGTTATTTCCATCCTTCTCCATCTTCCTTCTCCATGTTTTGGTTTTTGGGGTAGTTTTGTTGAAAGTGGTCATATTCATGGCATCCCCTACACTTGAGCAATAGTTGTTCATAGTCGAGCTTCTAGTAGTGTTTCCATTCTCCAACTTTTAGCTTTATTTCCTATGGAAGGCAAACCTCTAGATCCACTTCCACACAGATGTGCACACAGGAGTATTGATATTTGGGGTCTTATCTATTGATGTATTTCTCTAAACCATTCCCTATTTCTTGGAGGGAATTGGGGTTCCAGCAATGGATCACAATATTGGGTAATCTGACCCAGATTGGGATGTCCTTGGGCACTTCCACCCCAGGATCAAAGCAAGGCATCCAACGTTTTAGATATATCCCTTGAGTTCCCATAAAATATGGGCCATTCCTAAAGATGATTTCTCTTTCTTCCTCAGAGATGAATTCGAGGATGAAGAATCCTCTTCCCACCGCATAGAAGGTTATGTTGTTTTGGATCAATGGATGCTAGTTCCTTTGGATATAGTTATCTATAGTTCTGGGAGATGGCCAAAGGACCATGAATTTCCCTAATAATCCATGATCAGACAGGGAGATTGCTACTCGCATAGGATGGTCATGAGGTAATTCGATCTCAGGGATCGAGTTGAGCTTCTTAAAGAAGCTAGGGGGAGCGACTAGGGGGAGCTTCTTTCCTTGGGTGGTCACAAGCTTGCGGAAGGAGGCTTCAGTTGAAGAAGGGGTGGGGGATCCCCTCCTCCCAAAGAAGTGGACAAGGAGACTCTATTAGGTTATTTAGTCTCCCTTAATTGTTCCTCAAGGGTTCATAATATTACCAACCCCTCATCAATTTAAGTGTTTACATTGTGTGGTGGTGGTGGGTTGGGGTTTTTATATTTTTATTTTTATTCTGAGTGGTTTAAATTGTATTGGGGTTCCATTTTATTATATATGGTGCAATTTAAAATCCATGGCATGTAAATTAGGTTCCTTTTTTTTTTAAATAAAAAATTTCAATTTTTTTTAATTTAGATTATTGGGAGAAAAATACTAAATTGGAATGACTAAATTGGATTAAAATTAAGAAAAATGTAACATACCTGGATATGGTTCCCCCCTCCTCCCTTTTTGCCTCCTCTCTAACTCCGTTACATTTTCCCAAATGAGAGAAACTTGAGCGTGATTTGTGCACAATGGGAACAAATCACACTCGACCCCTTTATATAATTTTATCAGTAAGAATGTGTGTGCATTATTAGGACCGCACATGCATTCTTAAGAATATGAACACATTCCTTCCACTAAACCTATGTGGCAATACACGTGGAGGTTTGTCTCAAGAAACAACATTCATTCTTTGAGAAACGAAATAAGAAATTACCTTAGATGATGCTCATGAATCTACTAAATAGTTATGCACATTATAGTTGTGTATTTCAAAAGTTGGTAAGAATAGGGGCATATGTGATGTAAATTCATGTCTATGTTAGTTGCATTAATGTTAGATTTATGTGCTACTTTATCCTCTTGTTTTTTTCAATTTTTGATCTATGTTTAGTGGGCTTGTGTTGAATTTCTAGAGTGGTTATGGTTTTTTACTATGGATTGGGAACAGATTTGAAGGTATTCAAAATAAAATCTCTTTCTTGGGGTAAGGTACAAATTTCATACATGGAAACATTGGATTTAGTTTTCTTCATGTATTCAATAGCATTGTACTCATAGCTTGTGTAGTTGGGCTATTCACTAAGGCCCTGCTAGATTAGGAAACGCTCATAGAGGATTTGGATTGAGGGGAAGTAGTATTATCCTAAACCTGGGTGGGTGGTGTAAAATTTATGAATGTTGGAGTAGGTTTAGTCAGAATGGTTGCATTAGTTACAGGTCATTTTCTTCTTAAATATAGTTCTTTTGGGTAGGTTGGGTGGCCTATAAATATCTTACGGATATCTATCATACTACATCATTATTAAAGTATGCTTCCCAATCCCAAAGGAACATGGTAGCTTCCCCAAATGTGTCCCCTTTTTTAGTAGTTTCCTCAATGTCAACATCTTGGGCTATCTTATCAGAAAGAAAATGTTGATCAAGGAAATAGTTTATAACTATAGTCATAGAGTTGATCCACTCGAGATAGGTCTTTTTAGAATGATTAGATTTATGGTAGGTAAAAAAAATTTCCATCTCCACCTCCTCTAGATTTAAATTCATATTTGAGCATTCTAGGAGTTTGGGTTAGTTGTTTTTTTTTCCATGAAAGGGTCTAAACAGGTTTTGGTTGGATTTTTATTCCATAGAATGTTTTTTGAGGTCAACAACTTCATTGGATAACTTCTTGACAATCTTAATTACAACTTCTAAATCATTGGGTTATTTTTCTGTAGGTTTGTTGAACAAAAAGAAATTCATTCCTACATTCATGGTATTATTGTCCTCTCCTCCTGGGTTTCATACTAGGGTGAGAATTTATTTCTCCACCTTCTTGGCTTCCTCAAAAAAAAAAATCCAAAGTGGTATTACCATTCCTTTTGAAAAACATTGAAATATATGCATGCAAGGAAAATGTGTTACTACCACTACTCCCTTGGTTGGTTGGGAATTAATAATAATTTATTCATAAATTATAGTGGTGACGTGTGGGTTGAAATATTTGATTATTTCTTTCTCCTCCATTTTAATGGCTATTATCTCTTTTAAAAGAGTAGTTGGAGTTTTCTCTTCACCAAATTTACTAACAAATTCCTTCTTGAAATCATCTTAGCCTCTGATGGAGCCTATTGGTAAACTATAATAAAAGGTATATTCTTTATTCTAAAGGTGTAGGGTAATATTCTACATACAATGTCTTCATCTTTTTCATTCATCAACCTTAAAGAAAGGGAGAATTTTTTCATGTGATATTCAGGAACATGCGACTTTTCTAGATCAAACTTGAGTAAGATTCTCTTGGGATGTTTGGGTAAATCAAGAAACTCCCTTCTCAAGTTTAAGGTACTTTGGGACATCCAACCAGGTATGTGAGTTGGTTATCATCCATTTGATAAGCTATAAATAGTTTTATACTTTCATTGTCTATTTCATTTAATTTAGGTTTAGGAGAATGATGATATGGAGGTGAAGATGAGGGAGATGGAGGGTTTTGATCCAAATCTTGGGAAAAACTTTTCAAGGTAAGTTATACCAATTCTTCTATGGAATCAACCAGAATGTATTGAGGAGTTTCAATACACATATTATGAGCTATCCCCCATCTAGGAAAAAGAGATGCTATAGGTGTATCCCCTATATTTTGAGATTCTACAGGTATATCCCCTATATTTTGAAAATGGGATAAGTGTCTTTGAAAGCAGTTTCTAACTAGGTATTGTCACCTTTAGTATGGAAATGTCGGGGCTAAGTTTCATGGGTTGAAGTTGTATAGGTTTGATCATGTGAATATTAGGTATTTCTAACAGCCATACAACTGAATCCCTCCTTCTATATCTAGTTTATATTAATCTAGGAAACATTCCCTACAACAAACATGGGTTCTTCCCAATATGAAGTCCCAATTAAACCTCACATCATTTGGGATACAAGACCCACTTAGATTTTTTCCTAGAAACCATTACTTAAAAACAATGGGGTTTGTTGATGGAATGAAATATGCAATTACTCTAAGTGAAAAAATTCAATTATTCTAAACTAACCTAGCTAATACAAAAACTAACTAACTATATAGAAGGGAAGTTATATATTTCTACCTACACTTCATAAAAAGATAGTTGTTAGAGAAAAATAACAAATATATAAACATGAATGATGAATGTAAATTGAGTAGTCTATAACAAGAAACCATTCACAACCATATACCTACCATCTTAGAACAATAAACATCATATGAGAAACATGAGTGTAATAAACATTAAATTCACTAAAGAATAGTCATCACATGAAAAATATAGCCTTATAGTTGTATAATAGACAGTACTAACAATAGAAATAGTTCATAGAGAATCCATCACACAACACCATTGATTCTATTCAAAAAATGGCCTCCATGGATTCTCCTTGTTAAATTTCTTGAATTAATTATCAAAATTACAAAAAGGCAACAGCCCTTGATATAAGGCGCTTTTGGACATATATAGTCTATAGTTTGCAAGTACTTCTTGGTATTTCTTACATTCCTTTTGATAGCTACAAACTTTTGTCTCCCTCTAATTTTTTATTTTACTAAACTTTAGGAAACTATAAATTGTTTGCAAGAGACTATAATTGGCCTTGTTGTTTATCGTGAATATAAGCCACCCAAACCTCCTATTGGGAAGATATTTCTAATACTCAGATAAAAACCAATTTTTCTAAAGATACTTCATAAGATATTTCATTTTGGACATGGGGCCCATATCTCTTTTTAGTGTGCTCAAAAAGGAATTGATCATACTTATATCTCTAGAGGGCCCAACTATATACTCTTTTAATATACCTTTAGTGATTCTAGTGACCATCCCAATTATAATTCCTCTAGTATTGACATGTTCTTATAACTCTAACAAAACATCGTGTATGATCCTTGATGAACCCTTATCTCCAAAATGTGGCCGGAATCATCCAATCATCCTCTTAGTGTCAACTGTGTGAAGACATTTGCAATTGCTAATTGATTCAAATATATCATTATTAAGTGGTTCATGTTTTTTGGAAGTTAGCTAGAGCTTCATAGTTGAGATTGTTCTCTATTTCTGTCATCTTTGGAAAGTTTGGGGGTGTGATTTATATTTTTATTTCCACTTATTTGTCCTGTCCATAGACATATTAACTCCATACAACAACATTGTCTTGTCCTTGACCATGTCTAACAATGTAAAAAATTGTGTAGACAAATCATCGAATTATTTTAGGCTTCCATACAATTTCCTCAAGGTTGTTCTCATCTCCTACAAGTTAAAGGAATGGGATATAAATTATATGATAGTGGTCTTGTCACCTTTGTATCACTTTACTTCTTACTCTAAGTCTTGGATTCTTTCTTTATACTCCTTGATCTCCTAGCCATTTGTTGGAACATGGTTATAAGACATGTTATCCCCGATTTATAGGGATAGCTAGGAGATCATGTCTCGAGGCCCACAGGTCCAAGACATGGAGTACCGAGAGAATGATTGACCTGAGTATGGCCCTGGAGGGCCCATCCTTATTCTTCTTCATCATACTTGTCCTGTCAGCAGCAGCAACATCCATCACCATTGGCTTGGACTTGCATCGGAGAAGACTCTTGCTCCATGAGGTAATTGGTCCAGGTATCATGGTATGTGTCATGTTTGATCATTATAACTTTTAGATATATGCATCAGGTTCCTTACATTTCTGACAACTGCTTGGATCTTACACTAACCCACTTGACCATTATTGGGGGGATTAACGGGGTGCCCTAGCAAGCTTATACCCATAGGTTTTGGTTAGCCACTAGGGGGGATTTGAAGAGACATTGTCCGCTCCCACCATATTATCATTTTAGATCTTATCTCCCGTACATCTATCCCATTCCCCTAGTTCAGGCATTAGGATGACCTATTTGAGGGGTTACACTTTATCCTGTGGGAAGAAGGGGAGAAAGGCCCAGGAGGTAAAAGTAGTTGGTAAAAGATAAAAGCCATAGGAAATAAAACCTAGAGATGCCTCACCTAGGGATCCCCGAGAAGGAAATAAAAATCCTCTCGATAAGAAACAAAAGGGACCCGAAGAAAAATAATAAAACAAGACCTAGCCAATAGGATGGGAGGTCTCATCATGAGCTGGCCCATTATGTTCATAGGTATCTAGTAGTATGACATTGCCATTATCTGGTCACCACGCCAGGGTAATGACCCTTGGTTGCATGGCCAAGGGAAAGGGGGTCTCATCACGAGTCAGCCTTATCACTTCTGCGAAAATACCCATGGGTAACACTGTCAACTCTAGTCACCACACCAAGGCAATGTCCTCTGGTCAGACCTTGAAGCAATAAAAAAAGAATAAAGGCAATAAGGGGCTTGGAAAGAACTGCATCCATGATAGGTACAACTCGCCTCCTACAAAGGCACCCATAGATAATACCTACCCCTGATCTTCACTGTGTCTGGACATCCTTAGACCATACCACCTCGTATCACATGGCTTGAATGATGTCCTTTGGGAACTTTCCTCTTCTTATGGATGTTGGCCCAATAGGTTACCTTGTCTTTTTCTTCAGCTTTGTATAGTAGATCAGTGTAATGTCTTTGAGCTATTAGAGGATGTGCTAGGGGTCTTATGCATGTATTTGATAAAATTAATGATGAAATATGATTGACATTTCTATGATCCTATTGACAGGTGAAGTTGACCGCTCGTCAACTGGAGGGGTGGATCCGGTCTGGGGTTGTCTAAATAACCCAAGCCGTTTGGGATGATCCACTCCGATGGGTTTAGCGGCTCCATTGGCTGATCTAAGTCCTAGGAAAATGAAAGAAAAACTAAGCTAAGGAAACTAATCTAAGTAAAAAACAACGGCTACAACAAACTATATACAAATTTGAAACTATATGTACAATTTACTAACTAATATCATAAAACAATAATTCTACTTATTTAAATGTTTAGCTATCAACAGAATTATATATATACAGTATTCACAAATTACAAATTTTAAATCGAAAACCTGCAAAGAATCATTTGTAAACTGTCTTATGATAGCAAAGCTATTGTTTTGGGATTTTTTATAATTTTTATAAGATAGAAATAAAATGATAACTATCTAATAACAGTAACATAACAATCCTAACTGTAAATCTGAACTATAGACATGAACAGTGAAAGGCATTCAGATTACAAGAAATTTATAAATTGACTTAACCTGCTTAGAAAGCACTAACAGACTAACCTGTAGTAACACTTTCCAATTTGTCCCGTGCACAACATCCAATTTGGCTGCTTGATGGGGGAAATCTGCACTCGATTTTCCACAAGATTATCGTAAACAATAAGCAACAACTCTTTTTGAATACAAATGACAGAACAAAAAAGACATAAAACAACAACAATTTTATAATTTACAAATCATCACATTTAGATAAATCCCAGTGCGAAGATTTATAGATAACCGTTCATTTAATGAAGAAGATAAACCTTCTATTTATTAAATTCAAACAGAGTAATTGTTGTGAGTATAATGAGATACATCAGATATGGACAGAATTTGAATCATAATGCATCAACCTGCAACAAATATTGATATCTAAAGTAGTCAATAATTTGATTGCAAATTAAAATGCACAGAACTTGAACGAAAGTATGATAAATTGAAAGCTAAAGCTGCTACAAAGCATCCACTTCCATTCGAGTTTGTACAATCATAAATCCATAGTCTTTGTTCTCCCAACACTGATGGGTTGTTTGCAAAAACTAATGAGTATATAAAGTCCACAGGGTAAAACATCCCTGTGGGAATTATCAAACTGTTTGCAAAAAATATGGGAACAATCTCCCAAATCTCTATTTCTGCCTAAGACTAACAACTTAAAACAAAAATATATAACAAAAAGCCTGTTATAAACTTCCATAGCATGTCCAATTTCCCATTGAAATTCGTGTGTACCTATAGGTGGACAAGAATAAATAATTTTGGATAATGTTCAGTTGTAAAATCAACAAAAATCCAACTTTTATGACTAGCTACAGAATCTCATGATTCTGTAGCTAGTCATGTTTACAAACAAAATCGTTTTAAATGAATCCAAATAATAACAAGAATGTATACAGTGAATCAAACAACTCTTAATTACTAATTCAAAACAAGCAAATCATTCTTGGTAAAACAAACCAAATCTTTGATGCCAATTCAAAATAAGCGAAATCATATTGAATTAATCGAATGGTAACAGGGATGTATGTCAAACAATTTTTTTTTATTACGAATTTAAAACAGACAATCGTTTTGACAATTCAAAATCAACGAAATCATTTTTGAATCAATAGATTATATTCTATTTATCAAACCAATCTTTGATACTAATCCAACGCATACAAAAACGACTATGCTAATTCAAGACATACAAAACCATTTCTAAATCAAACCAAATAGACCTAAATCAAACTACCTCAGAGACAACACAATCGTAATACTAATTCAAGAATAATAAAATCGTATTAAATCTGTTCAATCAAAACATAGCTATATTTGATTTTAGCAAACAAATCTTTTGTACCGATTCAATGCAAACATAATTCAAAACGAAATCATTCTTGGTAATTCAAAAATAACAGAATCATTTTTGAATCTATTCAAACAAAACAGAACTAACTCAGAGAAAACACAATCGTCTATGCTAATTCAAACCAAATCACTCAAAAATCGATGTTGAAATAACATACCTGGGCTGTAGGAAAACGATTCGGTCAGGATAACTTTGAGTTAACAAAGGAAGTAACTACCTCAACATTTCTGAACACGATAGGACCCGTGGTCTTTTGCCTCTTATTGTAAGCTTGCAGCCTATCATTTTCCTTTGACAACACAGTAACCTGTTCCTCCAAGGATTTATTTATGGATTGCAACAAAGGAACATCTGTGTAGTAACATTCTAGCCAAGAATTGCATTGAGTGCACTGTTGTTGATCGGGCCTTGGCATTACAAGTGAGGATTCTTTTAAGTTACCAGGGGATGCACTGTCAAACTTAATTCCTGGGAAGTTAGGGTCATCCTTGAGGCACAGTGGGAGGTTGGATACGTAGTCATAGGGTGCAACAGAATAGAGACCATGTGAATACGGGTATTCTTCGGCCAGAAAGTGTTCAATCTCAGAGTCTGAATCCTCCCTCAAAACAATTGACTTCTGGTCTGTGTTTCGTTTGGGCTTGTTCCGAGCACATCTAGATACCCATCGTGAATTGTTCTTTCCCTTACTATTGGCATTGGTATTACCCTTTCCCTTCTTCCTTACAGGCCTCTTAACAATCTTAGTATTTTCTTTCGATCATGGGTCGAGTATGTTGTCGGGTAGGTCAATGTTGGGACAGGTCGAGGGTTCGACAACAGGTAGGAGGGTAGCAGGTTGCACGACGGGCCTAGCAAAGGTTTCAATGACCACGATCTTGTCCACTTGAACACATTCAGGAGTGGCAAAGCCATTCCTTAATAGGAAGGCTTGCCAACAATCACCACTCAGCCTTAAATGATAAACGATAATGATTTTGATCAAGAAGTGATGGAAGATGCTGCTATCATCCTTCTCCCTCTTAAATCATTTTGACATTTTATGCAGATTGTGTAGGAGCTAGTGAGGCATATTCAGAGGGAAGTCTATGAAATTCATAAGCAACCGGAGATGGTAAAGAAACACTAAACCATAATGACCTTCACAAGTCACAAATTTCTTAACAATGGCTAATAAATCATGCCACCCGGGCTTGAGGGCAGTGACAGGCATACCTCTGTCACAACTGACAATTTTCCTTGATGTGAATAGTACCGGCCACGACACTTCATCCACTTTCAAATTCTTAAACCACCTCTTCCCTTTAGCTGGCAAACCCATATATGAACTGGGGAATTCTTCGTTTAATTCCAGTTGGATGTCTCCAACCTTGGCCCTACATCCATAGAATGTGAGGGAAAACTGTTGGGCGACTGCGAGGTTGAAACCCTTAAGATTTTGGATGAAAACTAACCAGCCATTATTCTTCAGGTCCTCACGAGCATTGTCAAATAGCAGCAGCGTTTGGATGCCATTAGGTTCTATGCGTACTACAGATGCCATGGGAGAGAACACACAGTTGGCAGGGTAAATGGTGAGGGGGGCTGGATAGGGTAGACGCAGAACCAAGTGCTCATAGGTTTCCCCAAAACCAACAGAGTTAGCCCAAGATACAAGGTAGACATTAATGCCTAAGTGTGCGAGGGTGGTGGAATGAAATGAACCATGCAAAACATTCATATCGCAATGTACAATCGACGACGCTATGGTGAGTCAAATTACTATTGGTGTGTGTTAAAAACAATGTAAATGACATGCCAAACAAATAACCATTAAAAACCATGACAAGTCGATCAAACTATTTGATCATACAATAGTATTTGTAATGGTTTAAAACAAAACAATATTTTGAATATAGCACCAAGGATTTGATCATAAAATTTATGCCTTGTATGAAACCATTGCACCATGGGTCTAATCAAAGATAATAGAACATCAAACCACCATTGTATCAAGGATTCAATCACAATCACTAGGATACCATTGCATCACAAACTTATAAAATGAAGTCATATTAGCAAAAAAAGAAAAGTGAGTAAAGGTTTGGTGTCTTGCCAACTGTATGACCATTGTTGAGTCAGAGGTGAAATGACCACATGAGAAAGAGTATTCATAATAATCTAGTGATGATTTTAATGCCATCGACATGACTTGCGACTCGATGTTTCACACTTGTAGTCGTGAAAATGAAAACAAAAGGTAGGTGTGTGTATGCGCAAGATAATAATGTTGTTTTATTCAAAAGATTACGATGAGAATCAAGGGTTCCAAAACACTTGTGTAGGCAGCTTGTAAGGAAAATATAAAATGAAAAATGGCTACCAACAATGGTGACACACTGGTAGAAGCAGTTATCTCTGCCAAAAGAAAAAATCCAGATTATGATAATGAGAATAATTCTAACTCAAAAACAACCAGAAAATTGTTTAAACATCATCATTAATCAAATATTTCCAGTTGTGCTTAAAAGATGAAAATTGATAACATTCTTAAGAAAAGCGAGTCATGATATTAAAGATAAATCTCCAATATCAGAGACACTACTGCTAGCAGGCATCCATAGCCTCGACAGGGTTTCCATTTAACCCACTCTGATATCTGTATCCTGCCAAGAAGTTCCAGATCAGAATAAAGGACAGTTTAAGGTCAAGAAATTTCATACTTACGAATTTTCATATACCAAACATTGCTTCGCTGCCAGCGGGCCTGTTCAGTACCCCGACGAAGTTGTCTTGGCGTCATGCATGCATTTACCTACTACCAGCAGACCTGTTCAGTATCCTAGCGGGTTTACAAGCACTTCCCACAACTCTTTTATGATTTGTTTAGTTTTTAAAGATATATAATTGAGCGGGGTGACGCTGAAAATTATGAATTTTGGACATATTTTTACAGACCTTGAAAGAATTAAAAAAAAAAAAACTGTCCTTCATTAAGATTTAGGGATGGTTTGATTACAAAACCAACCTTCGAAAGCAGGGAGACATCTTCTGAGTTATTCCCTTAAGGAATAGGGACAGCGTAAGAAGATAATGGATGATCGTGACAGGCTTCACTTACAGACTGAAATCAATAAACTTCTTTCAAACAACAGTCTTTCCTCAACTTGGCTGTAAATTTCAAAAGCATATCACAATAGATGTTTAGACATATTTTCATTAGTCATTTCAGAGAAAGAATTTTTTGTTTTCTTTGTTTGAATAGTTCATAGTTTCAGGTATGAGTAAAAAAAAAAACTGATGAGCTTAAAGGAAAAAAAAATCAAAACCAAAACAACAAAAGAAAAATATTTACACAGTATACACAGGGTTGTCATCAAGCGAAATATCTTTTCAGAGCTTGGCCAGTTACCGGATAGGTGTCTGGATTACAGTATACTCCATCAAAATTTTGACGAAACAAAATACCATTAATCAACTGAAAGGAGACAGATTTTAATCTTAAAGCTCTTCTTTTAGTGGGATCCAAGTGATGGGGGGCTGACCCATGTTCAAGACAGAATTTTATATCGTCATACCAGGGACTGACAGAGTTTTGTGCACAACAGATTAAATTCTGATTGTGTTGTCCTGGGTTTGACATATCGTTTTCTTCTTGCTATCCTACTGCTGAGTCAACAACTAACTTGCATAACCCTTGGCCTCTCACTATTTGAGATGGGGTGATTTCTATGTCATACTCTTGTAAGGAAGTGACCCAGTTCACCCTCTTTTCACCTAGTTCTTTCTGCACTAACAGATTACTGGCGGCTGGGTAAGGGACAATAATTTTCGTCCTAGATTTCAAAAGATAAGATCGGAAGTGCTTAAAATATTTAAAAACAACATATGCTTGTTGATCTACCACTGGGTAATTAAGTTCCGCGCCTTTGAAAGCAGAGCTCATAAAGGCAATGGATACTTCATTCTTTTCATGATTATTTTAAGTTAGGACATCAGCGTAAGAGCAGTCAGAAGTAAATGTGTAGAGCGTGAAGTCTTGCAAAAAGTCAGGGCTCATGAGAGAAGGAGCGCCTATAATGGCCTTTTTTATTGAATTGAAAGATTGATTTTCTAAGGGTCCCCAATGATATTGTGCATCTTTCTTAATTAAAATCTGTAAAGGTCTCACCATTTCGGAGAAACTGGGGACGAATCTCCTAACAAAGTTTATCTAGCCTAAGAAAGACTGCATGGATTTTTTGGATGAGGGAGGGGGGAGTTTCAAGATGAATTGAGTCCTTTCAGGGTCGATAATCATCCCTTTGCTTGACACAATAAATCCTAAGAGTTTACCTTGTTCTACTGTGAAGATAGATTTTTTTGGATTCAAGGACATGATGTATTTATGACAACACTGTAGAACAACTCTCAAATGAGCTAGATGATCAGTTTTGTTTTTAAAAAATACAGTAACATCGTCTAAGTAAACTACGACGGATTGATTGATTGAGCCTCAGAAAGCGATGTCCATCGCTCTCTAGAAAGTGGCACCGACATTAATCAGTACAAATGGAATTTTCCTATAAGCGTAGGTGCCCCATGGAGTGCAGAAGGTAGTTTTAAGTTGGTATGGAGGAGACATCAGGACTTGGTTGTACCCTGAAAAACCATCCAATAAGGATAGTCTTTCAGAACCAGATACCTGTTGAAGGATTGTTGACGGGAGAAATTGACTACCCGTCAACTGGGAGAGTGGAACCGGTCCGGGGTTGTCTAATAACCTAAGCCATTTGGGATGAACCACCCTGACGAGTTTAGTGGCTCCATTAGCCGATATAAGGTCCTAAGAAAACAAAAAAAGAAAACTACTCTACACTAACTAATCTAACTGAAATTAACTATTAAAACAAACTAAACAAATCTAACTATTCTATATATACAATCTACTAACTAATACTATACTAACTCTATGTAATTAAATATCTAACTACTAGCAGAAATAAATCCTATTCACAAAATGTACAATATCTACAATTTACAGATTTGAATGAAAACCTGAAAAAATCATTTGTATTCTGTCCTAAGACAGGGAGAGATATTTTTTGTTGATTTTATAATTTTATGGACAGAAATAAAACAAAAACTAACTAAATTAAACAACTAAAATACTAATTCTAACTACAAATCTAAACTAATATATTTATCTAACACTACTAATATCATACTAACAAATTAACTAAACAAATAAATAACAAACTGACCTAGAGTAACGCTCCAGATTTGTCCTGTATGAAATGATTGTCTTAGCTGATCGGAGGGAGAAAACCCGCACTGAATTATCCAGGCGCTCCTTGTAAACAGAAAGCTTCAGTGCTCTTCAAATATGATTACAGGACAAACAAGACATAAAAATTACAACAATATTATGATTTATAAATATTCACAGTTAGATAAACCTGTATGCAAATATCTATACGAACTGATTCAATTAACGAAGAAGAGAAATCTGTGATTCATTAATTGAAACAAAGTAATTGTTGTATTTTTTAAGTAGTGAAAGAAATCAGATATGGATAGCACATTAATAAAGTCATATCATTATGAAATATATTACGATATCTAAAGTAGTCTATAATCAACTGCAAATGGCATGCATAAACTTGAAACAAAAAAATGATATATTGAAAGCGAAAGCTATAGCAAAACATCAACTCTTGTCTCAGTTTGTATTAGAAATCCATAGCTTGGTTCTCCCACAAGTGAGAATGTTCTTATTACAAAAAATAATAAGTATTTAAAGACCTTCCACAGGGTAAAGCATCCCTGTGGAAGTTATCAAAACTGTTTACAGAAAATCTGGGACATATCCCAAGTCTGATTAAACTAGGAACCTAAAATAAAAACTAAATCACACAAAGATCCCCTAGACTGTCCAACATGCCCAAATGAAATTCAGATGTACCTGAAAGGAGTCAGAAATGGACAAGTTAGGAGGGTATTTTGTTAATGAAAATGATAAAAATCTAATTCTAAAGACTAGCTACAGAATCTTGCGATTTTGTAGTTGGTCTAAATCAGACATAGAATCAACATTAAAATCAATTAAAATATTTGAAAATACATTCAAATTATCAAAAGATATTTTATTGCTAAAAATCCTCATTCAAGTCAACACTTGTATGTAAATTGAACACACTAAATCATATTCATTCCATTGATAACAGAGATGGGTACGCTCTATTCAATTCGTTGCCAATTCAGGTATACAAAATCGTATCGAATAGTAATGAAACCGTTTCATATCAAATTGAAATCGCTACAGTTAAACAAATCATAGGAAATTGTTTATGTTGCCTTATCAACAGGAAACACGACCGAATACATACAAACACAACGAGATCAAATATAATTGTATTAACATTAACCAACGATCCATGACATAGCGAATCAAATCAAAACTGGTGTGTAAATTAACTCAAATGAACTCATAACAGGATCAATCAGTTGATAACAGGGTGTGTAAGAGTTATCCAATCGTTTGTCATTGCTAATTGGGGTAGACAAAATCGATTGATATTCAATGAAGATATTACTAGAATTCATTTCAAATCGAACTATTAACCGAATTTGACAGGGATAACATATGTCGATCTAAGTTTAACCAACTCGTTTGGAATATTAAAACCAGACAGAGCATTATCAAGTCTATTTTTAATACGAATCCAACTCATAAAACCATCGTACTAACTGAAGATACACATCAATCACTCAAGACAAGAGCAAATCGGACAGTTGGAATTTAACATGGTCGTTGTGAATCAAAATAGTTCCATAATTCGGGCGTGGATATCTTTTGCACATGCTTAAATGAGAATATCGTTTCCATACGAAACAGAGTCATTCTTTCCAAATCTGAGTCGATCAGAGTTGTTTTCCTGATTTAGAAAATTACAAACTCAGGAAGTCATTCCAAAATCACAGCATACAAACTAAATCAAAGCCTGATATAATCCAACCATAACGAAATCATACCAAATCAAAACATGATCGTGCTCTAGTTTAAGCATAAGAATCTGCTATATAGGTCAGATATAAACACAATCCAATCGAAAGAAAACCATTTATTTCGTTAACTCATACCAACAGTCAAACGAATCAAAACAAATGAAAACCAAACTATTGCTAAACTGGGCGCGACCAAATCATTTAACCAAATCATAGCCTCATTTAATTTTAGCAAATGAGAATAATGTACAGGATGAGCAACATAACCGTTTTCGATATGGCTATAACAGAGTCATTTCGAACAATAGACAGAGCTATTTGAAAAACAAAATGAAATCATTATATTAATCCTAGCAATTCACAAAACAAAAATGATATCAAAATTCATACCTGGATGACGAGCAGACAACTTGATCATGAAATTTTGGAATTGACGATGGCTGTAGCCGATTCAACATTCCTAAAAATGATGGAACCAGTGGTTTTCTGCTTCCTATCATTTTCTTGAAGCTTGTCCCTTTGTCTTGTCAATACTGTAACTTGGTTTTCCAACGCTTTGATTTTCGATTGAAGTATGGGAACGTCTATATAGTATTGTTCCAACCACACATCATATTGGTCACATGACGATTGTCCGGGCTTCGAAAATGCAGGTGAGGGTTTGGTTAAATTTTTGAGGGTTTCGTTAGGAATCTTGATCCCAGGGTAGCTAGGATTGCTCCTTAGGCACGAGGGAAAATTAGAAACGAAATCATAGGGTGGATCGGAGCATAAATCTTGAGAGTAAGGATACTCACTAGCTAGGAAGCGTTCTATGTCAGAGTCTAAGTCTTCACTGAGGACTATGGGCTTCTGCTTAGCACTAGGTTTAGGTTTATTCCTAGCCATTCTTGAGATAATCTGAGCATTCTTTTTACCTTTGCCATCAATAGTAGGGTTTCCCTTGACCTTTTTGCTCACAGGATTTTTTATAGCCTCAACCTTCTCAGTTATAACATCGGGTAAGTCAATATCAGGGTTGGTCGAGGGTTTAGCAGAGGATAGTAGGACATGGAAGGGCATGGGTGGCCCGACCTTGGATTCACTAACCACAGGCTTGTCAACTTGGACAGGCTCTGCCTCAGCAAAACCATTTCGAGAGATAAAATCTATCCAACCATCACCGTGAAGATTTAAGTGATGAACAACGATGAGCTGATTAGGCCATGGTGGAACAAGCTACTATCAACCTTTTCTCATTTAAACCTTTTTGACATTTTATAAAGGCTACGCTGGAAGTAGAAAGGCATATTCAATGGATACCCCATAAAATTCATTAGCAGTCGAAGGTGATAAAGAAAAACCAATCCATATCGACCCTCACAGGTCACGAATTGTTTAACCACCATCAAAAGATCATGCCACCATGGTTTAAGCATGGAAATTGGCATACCTCTGTCACAAAATGTGACTTTCCATGAGACGAACAGTAACAACCATGGCACCTCTTCCACTTTAGAGTTTTTGAACCATTGTTGGCCCGTGGTTGCTAACCTGGTGGCAGAGCTAATGAACTCCTCATTGATTTCCAACTGAATTTCACCTACCTTGGCCCTACAACCATCAAAATTCAGGGCGAACTGTTGTGCAACAAATAGATTAAAACCTTCAAACTGTTGTACAAAGGTGAGCCAACCGCTATCCTCCAAGTCTTTCTAGGCATTGTCGAATAGTAGCAAGGCTTGGCTACCATTCAGCTCAATTTGCACCACTGGTTCCATGGGGAAGAGCACACGTTAAACGAGGGTTTGAATGCAGTATACACAGGAACAAAATGCCCGAAGTCTTACCCGAGATAACAGAGATGAAATAGGGATAGGATCAACATTTATGACATCGTGCGAAGGTGGTGGAGCTATTTGTTGGCCTTGCAGAATAGTCATTACCAAGGTACAAACGCCGACGTTTTCAACTATACAAATCATAATGCACATGTGTTATAACTATGCCATTTTCAATCAATTAATTGAAACCTTTGGTAAGTGGATATACCATGCACGCAAGCCATAGATATAGTCTCAAAACCAAACAAATAAATCAAAATCAATACCAAGTGTTTAACCATGTGATATGCGATTCACACCAAGGGATTAAACCATAATACCAATGCTTCTTCATATAATCAACATGCCAATGGTTTTGAAAACACGAACATAGGTGTCATATTAAAAGATATATATCAAGGATTTAACCATAACACCTATGTATTTTTATAAAACCAATGGTCAAGTAGATAAAATTAAAGAACATGTAAATCCAATTACCAATGCATCACAACCTCAATTACTCATGAAACGAAAATACATAATCAATCAAAGAATGTCCAATGAGTACATATCAAAAAGTTTTTGCCAACTGCATAATGATAAGTAAATGTAAACGCAATGGGAATGTCGACAAGAAGGATAACGACAGTTCAATAATGATTAATGCGACTTCGAAAGACCAAGTTTTCACGCTTACAGTCGTGAAAACAAAAATGAAGGTAAGTGTGAAAATATCGCAAAAATAAAAGCGTCGTTTATTTGAGAATTGCGATGAAAAATTAATGTTTGCAAAACACTGGTGTAGGCAGCTTATAAGATAGTGGAAAAATGTGAATTGGCTGCCAAAAATGGTGACACACTGGTAGAAGCAGTTATTTTTGCCAAAAGGAACAAATTCAAATTAGGAAAGAAAAGATAATTCCAACTCAAAAACGACAACCAGAAAATCGTATAAACATCATCATTAATCAACTATTCCAGCAGTGTTTTAAAAGATGAAAACAGATAACAGTCCTAAGACCAACGAGTCACGATATTAAAGATAAAATCTCCAATACTGTTAACAGAGCCACTACTGCTAGCAGGCGTCCATAGCCTCGGCAGGGTTGCCATTTAACCCACTCTGACATCTGTATCCTACCAAGAAGTTCTAGATCAGAATAAAGGACATTAAAGAGGTTTCTTATTTGAAAATTTTCATATACCTGACATTGCTTCGCTGCCGGCGTGCCTGTTCAGTACCCCGGCTAAGTTGTCTTGGTGTCATGCATGCATTTACCCGCTGCCAGCAGACCTGTTCAGTATCTTGGTGGGTTTACAAGCACTTCCCACAACTCTTATTAATAATTTATTTTGTTTTCTTTTTTCGAAAATATATAGTTGAGTGGGGTGACGCTGAAAATCATGATATTTTAACATAATTTTTCAGACCTCATCAGAATTGTTTAGAACTGTCCTTTATTTAGATCCAGAGATGTTTCATTTACAAAAACAACTTCCTGAGACAGGGAGACATCTTCTGAGTCATTCCCTTAAGGAAAAGGGACAACGTAAAAAGATAATATATGATCATGACAAGCTTTACTCAGAGATCGAAATCAGTCATCTTCTTTCAAACAACAGACTTTTGCCAACATAGATATAAATTTTAGAAATATACTGTTGATGTTTATGCCATTTTCTTAGCAGTTATTTCAGTGAAGGAATTTTCTGTATTCTTTGTCTGAATAGCTCAGTATACAGGTATGTGTATTTTCAAAAACACAAGCTGAATAAATTGAAAGGAAAAATCAAAAACAAAAAGCAAACGAAAAAGCAAACAAAAGAAAAATATGTACATAATATACAAGGTTTGTCATCAAGCAAAGTATCTTTTCAAGGCTTGTCCATTCACTGGATAGGTGTCAAGCTGCCCCTCAAGATTCTGTAATCAAAAAGAACTAGGACCCAACTTTTCAACAATTAAAAATGGTCCAAGCCATAAGTTTTGAAATTTTGTGTGCTCTCCCTTTCCCTCATGCGGTTTGTCCCATTTCAAGATGAGATCACCTACTTCAAAATTCCTATCAAAAGCAGAGTTAGAATCGAACCATCTTTTAACCAATAGTTGATTTTGATCTAACTTATGTTTATCTTGGGCTCTTACCTCTTCTAGCTTCACCAAAGCGTTAATTCGGTTTTCTAAAGGGGGACAATCCTCTTCTTTGACTTTCTGCGACAACTGAAGTGAAGGAAGAAGAATGTGAGGTGGCATAATTGCTTCTCTGCCATAAACGAGAAAAAAGGGGGAGTTACATACAATATATTTTGGTGTTACCCTATCAGCCCACAGCGCATTCAATAGTGCATTGTGCCAATTTTTGTGATTTTCAACCACCGTTCTCTTGATAATTTTAATCAAGTTCTTGTTTGTTGATTCTGCCAATCCGTTGCCCTGGGGGTAATAGCTAGTGGAATACTTCAATTTAATTCCTTTTTCCAAAGCAAACTCGCTCATATTAAGAGAGGAGAAGTAAGAAGCATTATCCAATACTAAACAGTCAGGGATACCAAAACGAGTGATAATATTCGAGTTTAGAAAGGCAATTACCTGACTGGTGTTGACGGTTTTTAACGCAGTAGATTCAGACCATCGGGTAAAGTAATTTGTGGCTGTCACAATAAACTTGTGTTTTTTTGAGGACGGGGGGTTGATTGGACCTATGATATCAAGGCCCCACTGCTGAAAAGGAGAATCTACTGAAACGGGCTGCAAAGGAAAGGCTGGTTTCTGTAACCGCCCTGATGCCTTTTGACAAATGATACACTTATGACACAAGGCATGGGCATATCTACAAAGCGTGAGCCAGTAATAACTGACTCTTAGGAACTTATGGGCAGTGGTGTCACCACCAAAATGACCACCAACTTCTCCTGCATGCAACTCTAGCAAGACTTTTTCTGCTTCGTCTCTTTCAAGACAGCGCATCAGTACGCCGTCGAAATTTTGACGAAACAGAATACCATTTACCAGATGAAAGGAGGTGGAATTTAATCTCAATGCTCTTATTTTAGTGGGATCCAAGTGACGGGGGGCTAACCCATGTTCAAGACAGAATCTTATATCGTCATACCAAGGACTAACAGGGTTTTGTACGCAACAGATTAGATTTTGATCCTATTGTCCTAGGTTTGACATATCTCTTTATTCTTGTTGTCCTGCTACTGAATCAACAACTAACTTGCATAACCCTTGGCCTCTCACTATCTGATCTGGGGTGATTTCTAAGTCATACTCCTGCAAGGAGGTGACCTAGTTAGCCCTTTTTTCACCTAGTTCCTTCTGCACTAACAGGTTCCTGACGACTGGGTAGGGGACAATGACTTTCGTCCTAGACTTCAAAAGATAGGACCGGAAGTGCTTGACTTCTTTGAAAATAGTGTAAGTTTGTCGATCTACTACTGGGTAATTAAGTTCAACACCTTTGAAAGCAGAGCTCATAAAGGCAATGGGTACTTCATTGTCCTCGGGATTCTTTTGGGTTAGGAAGGTGGCATATTAATGGTCAGAAGCAAAAGCATAGAGTGTAAAGTCTTGAGAAAAATTGGGGCTCATGAGAGACGGAGCATCTATTATGGCCTTCTTTATTGCATTAAAAGATTGATTTTCTAGGGGCCCCCAGTGATATTGGGTGTCTTTCTTAATTAAGTTTTGCAAGGGTCTGACCATTTCGGAGAAGCTGGGGACAAATCTTCTCACAAAGTTAATCTGGCCTAAGAAAGACTACATAGATTTTTTGGATGTAGGAGGGGGAAGTTTCGCGATGACTTGAGTCCTTTCAGGGTCAAAGAGTTTACCCTATTCTACTGCAAAGATGGATTTTTTAGGATTCAAGGAGATGTCGTATTTATGACATCGTAGTAGAACGACTTGTAAGTGAGCTAGATGATTGTTTTTGTTTTTAGAAAATATGGTAACATCATCTAAGTAAACTACGACAGACTGATTGATTAAGCCTCGGAAAGCAATATCCATTGCTGTCTGGAAAGTGGCACCAACATTAATCAATCGAAAGGGCATTTTTCGATAAGCATAAGTGCCCCACGGGGTACAGAAGGTAGTCTTAAGTTGGTCTGGTGGAGACATCAGGACTTGGTTGTACCCTGAGAAACCATCCAGTAAGGATAGCCTCTCAGAACCAGATACCTGTTGAAGGATCTGTTCCATGGGTGGGACAAAATAGTTGTCTTTATTAGACTCCCTATTAAGGTTTCGGAAATCGACACAGAGATGGATTTTTCCACTTTTCTTCCGGACTGGGACAAGGCTAGAAACCCACTGAGTGTGCCTAACGAGAAAGACTATCTTAGCATTTAGGAGCTTATTCAATTCTTTTTGAATGGTCGGTTCAAGCTTAGGGTGCATCTTCCTCAATTTTTGTTGAAAGGGTAAGGTTTGGGGCTTCATCGGATTGACATGCTGTATGATGTTAGGGTCGAACATTTTAAGGTTGTCATACGTCCATGCAAAGACATCTTTAAATTCTTTGAACAATTTAATAAATGTAGCTTTTTCTTGTTGAGAACATCCTACCCCTAGATTAATGCACTACGGATTGTCCTTCGTTCCTAAGTTTACCTTTTCGTATGATAATGAGGAACTATTAGTTTTATAGTTGACCATATTTTTAAATTTATCTTGAAAATCATAAAACTTCTCTAATATAACTACAGATTTGGGTATCAAATTTACCATGTCCGATAAATCTTCAGGAGTTTTCAGATTAGGTATTACCGTGAAATTGCGCAAATTGTCATCGTGTGTGTATTCGTCTATCACCGTGCCTTGAAAGGTTTCTTCCATGTGCAGAAAGTTAATAATCTGCTGATCATCGTCAAAGACTCTCCAGTTCGTGATGTTGTCAGGAACGGATGGCCTGAACAACAACTCGATGGAGAATGCGTTTGGGGACAAGCCTTTTGTAGGAAGAAGTTTAGAAGCTACATTAGCTAATAAATCTGCTTCAGAGTTATTCAATCTAGGAATATAATTTATATTGAAAGCAAAAAATTTATACATTAAATTCCATACCTCGGATTGTGTTAAGCCCTAATGTTGGCTCATTAACCCTTAATTGGGGCATACTAGATTAGTAATGCTATTTTATTTATGTCGGATTTAGGCCATTAGTTGTAATTT
>ML818088.1:61575-83090 GCA_009831015.1 Picea engelmannii
ATCTTGTACTTGAACATTTAAGTGGGGTAAAAGGAGGTTGCCCCCTCGAAGAGGCTTATTATCTGAAATTATCTCTTTTTCAAGGTGTTGAGTACTTTTTCTGAGGTTTTTATATGCTATATTGATGTTTGGTTCTTAACAGATTGGTAGCTTTTGAGATGCGGAGACAAATAGTGGATAGAATCTCTTATCTGTCTAACCACTATTTAAGAGTCTCCAAAGACACCCAATTTTTGAATGTTCATATCCAGATCTTTTCTGAGACCTTGCAGTAAAGCCTCATATTCTGCAGTATTATTAGTACATTCAAATTCTAGCCTACATGCAGTCAATTTTTTGTTACCTGCCGGATCGATAATGACGCAGCCTGCTCCAACTCCTTCTTTGGACTTTGACCCATCAAAATAAAGAGACCAAATTTGATTTTCATCGAGTACATGAGACCGTTGCGTAGAAGCTGTTGGCTGCATATATGCTACAATCTCGGACTGTTGTTCTGGATTGGTGATAGGTGAAGCCTCAGGCATGAAATTGCCGAAAAAGGTGTCCATCCCTTGTGCTTGGGGTGAATCGGTGAAAAGTGTAAATGGATCATTAGGATCATTCAAATCTGTGACTGTGAACTTAAGGTAGCGTTCACGATTCACCCTTATCTTGTTATTCTTTCCGTTCTCTGGAAGCCATAGATGAGACCAATATGTCGCGAAATAACCGTGTAGCTGCTCTGATCAGTCCCTACTTAAAAATAAACCATACACTTCTAGAATATCCACAACAATTATATCAATGAATTGATGAACCTTGGGGTTAGACGATAATCTAATAATCACATTCTTTAGTTTGCCTATAACTTTAACATTGGTCCGATCAAGTTGTATGATTTTTAAAGTAGATGGTTCAAGTTCTGCGTTAATCTTCTGGAAAATAGACCATGGCATCACATTGGATGACACTCCTGAGTCTACCATACAATTGTGCACGTTTCTACTAAAGATTTCGAAAGTCAACAAAAATGGAGGTACATTTTTGCGAGTACTAAGAGTGGTAGATTGTGGCTTTTTACTCGTAGTTTATAAAGCTACTTTATCTACATTATTTACATTATTTACATTACTTACAGGAAGGATTCCTTTATCTTGAGGATCAGGATTTTTTTTAGTGGAAGTCTTCTGAGGAACTCTATTCTGCACAACCTTGTTACCACTTAAATTACCATTTTTGCCATTTTCTGAGATATTCTGTAACATTTTTTGTAGCAAAAACGGAAATTTTAGTAACTCGTAAACATAAATGTTAGCCCTCATCTTTTTAAGATCTTCAACTAAATCATAATCTAAGTTGGGGTTCACATTACTCTATTTAGTCTCAGCTAATTTAGACTACTTTGGAGGTGAAGTTGTAGTGTTTTCGGAAGAAGGTTTGTTGGCTATCTTACTCCTGGTATTATAGGGATGCACTGTCTCAAAGTTAGCTTGGAAGATGCTATCTGAGAAGTGCCCAAAAATATTTGGAGAAGAGTCTTCTTCTTGAACTGTCTCTTGTTCAACTACCTCCTCAGGAATCTTAGGAGGCATCAAGTTATCTTGGGCTTCTAGAATTGTTTGAAGGGCGCATTGCAAACTTTCTAGATTAAGGCCTTCGGTGGTTGGATTAGGTCGGTTGGTAGGAAAAGGCTTTCGGAATGGGGGTTTGTAAGGCCCTTTGCTCGAAGAAGATTCTTCGGTCATTCTTTTTAAGTCTATAACTTGATTTGACAGTTTTTGAACAAATTTAGTTAAGTTTCCTAAATCAGAGCTTTCAGGTTGTGTTTTACTTTGGGTGGGTCTAGGGAGGATTTCAATTTTCTTTTTGGAAGAAGAAATAGTCTCTGTTTCGTTGCTAGTAGAGTATTTAAGACTAAGTATGTCTTTTTCAATCTGGCTTGCCTCCTTGAAGGCTTCTAACAACATGGCTTTCTTAGATCATTTAACCCAAATAGCTATACTTTGATGCAAAGCTTTAGTGTAGTAATCTATTATAAGATTCTCGGCTGGCATGGAATCCGTAGGGATTCAGTTTTTAAGTGTTAAGAATCTTTGATTAAAGTCTTTAACTTTTTCTTTTGGGTTCATTCTTAAGCTAGAAAGGTCCATGACTAGGACTTCCATAGGCTTACCATCTCTGAACTTTTCCAAAAAGCATGACTCAAACCTTTCCCAAGACACGATGGTATGGGGTTGCTGGGAAAAGTACCATGTGGATGCATTTCCCTCAAATGTATAGGGGAACAACCTACAGACAATGTCTTCATGTTCGACATTGCGGAGTCTTATGGCTAACATAAACTTTTTAATGTGATCTTCAGCGATCTATTTAGAGTCAGGGTCGAACTTGGGAAGCCATTTCTCCGGGTGTTTAGGTAAAGGATGTTGAGCTCCAGGTACAACTACGACATCCTGTTCAAGCCAAGGTCTAGCAGGGTTGTTCTGATTTTCCATTGGTGTAGTGGGTGTGGAAGGATGAGAAGGGGAATTGCCTTCGTCAGAGGAATCTCCTCCAGAAGAGGAAGGAGATGATGGAGGTAGTGATGCAGGTATCCCAGATCCTCCTACAATAGGATTAAGAGTTGGATCTGAGGGATTCACAATGAGGTTAGTGTATCCTAATTGTTCTCTAATGTTAGAGAAGTCCAAAGGTTGACCCCACAGATGGTTTGGTTGCCTCAAACGAGCTAAGGCACTATGTGTTTTTATAAGAGATTGACGGACAATCTCTTGTATGTCACCACCTGTAGGATTAGGGGTTGTTGGCTCAACTATGATCTGTGGATCATCGGTTGATGTGGTTGTTGTTTGAGGGGGAATATTATCGTTTGAATGGCTTCTAGTCACTATAGGTGAGCGATTAGGTGGTGGAGGAGTCTTGCGACCACCTCGTGCCATTAATTAAATTTAGGCCCTCCTTCTAATGCTATTTGTTGATGGGCGAAATTGACCACCCATCAACTGGGAGAGTGGAACCGGTCCGGGGTTGTCTAATAACCCAAGCCGTTTGGGATGAACCACCCTGATGGGTTTAGCGGCTCCATTAGCCGATCTAAGGTCCTAAGAAAACAAAAAAAGAAAACTACTCTACACTAACTAATCTAATTGAAATTAACTATTAAGACAAACTAAACAAATATAACTATTCTATATATACAATCTACTAACTAATACTATACTAACTCTACGAAATTAAATGTCTAACTACTAACAGAAATAAATCCTATTCACAAAATGTACAATATTTACAATTTACAAATTTGAATGAAAACCTAAAAAAATCATTTGTATTCTGTCCTAAGACAGGGAGAGATATTTTTTGTTGATTTTATAATTTTATGGACATAAATAAAACAAAAACTAACTAAATTAAACAACTAAAATACTAATTCTAACTACAAATCTAAACTAATATATTTATCTAACTAAACTACTAATATAATACTAACAAATTAACCAAACAAATAAATAGCAAACTAACCTGGAGTAACGCTCCAGATTTGTCCTGTATGAAATGATTGTCTTAGCTTATCGGAGGGAGAAAACCTGCACCGAATTATCTAGGCGCTCCTTATAAATAGAAAGTTGCATTGATCTTCAAATATGATTACAGGACAAACAAGACATAAAAATTACAACAATCTTATGATTTATAAATCTTCACAGTTAGATAAACCTGTATGCAAAGATCTATACGAACTGATTCAATTAACGAAGAAGAGAAATCTGTGATTCATTAACTGAAACAAAGTAATTGTTGTATTTTTTAAGTAGTGAAAGAAATCAGATATGGATAGCACATTAATCAAATCATATCATATCATTATGCAATAGATTACGATAGCTAAAGTAGTCTATAATCAACTGCAAATGACATGCATAAACTTGAAACAAAAAATTGATATATTGAAAGCGAAATTTGTAGAAAAACATCAACTCTTGTCTCAGTTTGTATTATAAATCCATAGCCTGGTTCTCCCACAAGTGAGGATGCTCTTATTACAAAAAATAATAAGTATTTAAACACCTTCCACAGGGTAAAACATCCCTGTGGAAGTTATCAAAACTGTTTACAAAAAATCTGGGACATATCCCAAGTCTGATTAAACTAGGAACCTAAAATAAAAACTAAATCACACAAAGATCCCCTAGACTGTCCAGCATGCCCAAATGCAATTCAGATGTACCTGAAAGGAGTCAGAAATGGACAAGTTAGGAGGGTATTTTGTTAACGAAAATGATAAAAATCTAATTCTAAAGACTAGCTATAGAATCTTGCGATTATGTAGCTAGTCTAAATCAGACACAAAATCAGCATTAAAATCAATTAAAATATTTGAAAATACATTCAAATTATCAAAAGATATTTTATTGCTAAAAAGCCTCATTCAAGTCAACACTTGTATGTAAATTGAACACACTAAATCATATTCAACCCACTGATAACAGAGATGGGTACGCTCTGTTCAATTCGTTGCCAATTCAGGTATACAAAATCGTATCGAATAGTAATGAAACCGTTTCATAGCAAATTGAAATCGATACAGTTAAACAAATCATAGACAATTGTTTATGTTTCCTTATCAATAGGAAACACGACCAAATCCATACGAAAATAGCGAGATCAGATATAATTGTATTAACATTAACCAACGATCCATGTCATAGCGAATCAAATCAAAACTGGTGTGTAAATTAACTCAAATGAAATCATAACATGATCAATCAGTTGATAACAGGGTGTGTAAGAGTTGTCCAATTGTTTGTCATTGCTAATTGGGGCAGAAAAAATTGATTGATATTCAACGAATATATTACTAGAATTCATTTCAAATCGAACTATTAACCGAATTTGACAGGGATAACATATGTCGATCTGAGTTTAACCAACTTGTTTGGAAAATTGAAACTAGACAGAGCATTATCAAGTCTATTTTTAATACGAATCCAACTCATAAAACCATCGTACTAACTGAAGATACACAAGAATCACTCAAGCCAAGAGAAAATTGGACAGTTGGAATTTAACATGGTCGTTGTGAATCAAAACAGTTCCATAATTCGGGCGTGGATATCTTTTGCACAGGCTTAAATGAGAATATCATTTCCATATGAAACAGAGTCGTTCTTTCAAAATCTGAGTCGATCAGAGTTGTATTCCTGATTTAGAAAATTACAAACTCAGGAAGTCATTCCAAAATCACAGCATACAAACTAAATCAAAGCCTGATATAATCCAACCATAACGAAATCATACCAAATCAAAACATGATCGTGCTCTAGTTTAAGCATAAGAATCTGCTATATAGGTCAGATATAAACACAATCCAATCGAAAGGAAACCATTTATTTCGTTAACTCATACCAACAGTCAAACGAATCAAAACAAATGAAAACCAAACTATTGCTAAACGGGGCATGACCAAATCATTTAACCAAATCATAGCCTCATTTAATTTTAGCAAACGAGAATAATGTACAAGATGAACAACATAACCATTTTTGATATGGCTATAATAGAGTCATTTCGAACAATAGACAGAGCTATTTGAAAACCAAATTGAAATCATTATATTAATCCTATCAATTCACAAAACGAAAATGATATCAAAAATCATACCTGGATGATAAGCAGACAACTTGATCATGACATTTTGGAATTGACGACGGCTGTAGCCGATTCGACATTCCTAAAAATGATGGAACTAGTGGTTTTCTGCTTCCTATCATTTGCTTGAAGCTTGCCCCTTTGGCTTGTCAATACTGTAACTTGGTTTTCCAATGCTTTGATTTTCGATTGAAGTATGGGAACGTCTATATAGTATCGCTCCAACCACACATCATATTGGTCACATGACGAGTGTCTGGGCTTCAAAAATGCAGGTGAGGGTTTGGTTAAATTTCTGAGGGTTTCGTTAGGAAGCTTGATCCCAGGGTAGCTAGGATTTCTCCTTAGGCATGGGGTCAAATTAGAAACGAAATCATAGGGTGGCTCGGAGCAAAAACCTTGAGAGTAAGGATACTCACTAGCTAGGAAGCGTTCTATGTCTGAGTCTGAGTCTTCACTGAGGACTATGGGCTTCTGCTCAACACTAGGTTTAGGTTTATTCCTAGCCATTCTCGAGATAATCCAAGCATTCTTTTTACCTTTTCCCTCAACAGTAGGGTTTCCCTTGACCTTTTTTCTCACAGGCTTTTTTATAGCCTCAACCTTCTCAGTTGTAACGTCGGGTAAGTCAATATCAGGGTTGGACGACAGTTTAGGAGAGGGCAGTAGGACATGGAAGGGCACGGGTGGCCCGACCTTGGATTCACTAACCACAGGCTTGTCAACTTGGACAGGCTCTGCCTCAACAAAACCATTTCGAGAGATAAAAGATATCCAACTATCACCATGAAGATTTAAGTGATGAACAACGATGAGTCTAATTAGGCCATGGTGGAATAAGATACTATCGGCCTTTTATCATTTAAACCTTTTTTACATTTTATAAAGGCTACGCTAGAAGTAGAAAGGCATATTCAATGGATACCCCATAAAATTCATTAGCATTCGAAGGTGATAAAGAAAAACTAGTTCATATTGACCCTCACAGGTCACAAATTGTTTAACCACCATCAAAATATCATGCCACCGTGGTTTAAGCGTGGAAATTGGCATACCTCTATCACAGGATGTGACTTTTCATGAGAAGAACAGTAACGACCATGGCACCTCTTCCACTTTAGATTTTTTGAACCATCGCTAGCCCGTGGCTGCTAACCTGGTGGAAGAGCTAATGAACTCCTCACTGATTTCCAAAAGTCAGGGTAAACTGTTGTGCAACAAATATATTAAAACCCTCAAACCGATGTACAAAGGTGAGCCAACCGCTATCCTCCAAGTCTTTCTGGGCATTGTCGAACAGTAGCAAGTCTTTGCTACCATTCGGCTCAATTCGCACCACTGGTGCCATGGGGAAGAGCACATGGTAAACGAGCCAGGGTTTGAATGCAATATACATAGGAACAAAACGCCCGAAGGATTACCCGAGCTAACAGAGATGAAACAGGGATAGGATCAACATTAATGACATCGTGCAAAGGTGGTGGAGCTATTTGCTGGCCATGCAGAATAGTGATTACCAAGGTACAACCGTTGGCGTTTTCAAATATACAAATCACAACGCACATGTGTTATAACTATGCCATTTTCAATCAATTAATTGAAACCTTTGGTAAGTGGATATACTATGTGCGCAAGCCATATCTATAGTCTCAAAACCAAAAAAATAAATCAAAATCAATACCAAGTGTTTAACCATGCGACATGCAATCCACACCAAGGGATTAAACCATAATACCAATGCTTCTTCATATAATCAACATGCCAATGGTTTTGAAAACACGAACATAGGTGTCATATTAAAAGATATATATCAAGGATTTAACCATAACACCTATGTATTTTTATAAAACCAATGGTCAAGTAGATCAAATTAAAGAACATGTAAATCCAATTACCAATGCATCACAACCTCAATTACTCATGAAACAAAAATACATAATCAATCAAAGAATGTCCAATGAGTACATATCAAAAAGTTTTTGCCAACTACATAATGATAAGTAAAATGTAAATGCAATGGGCATGTCGACAAGAAGGATAACGACAGTTCAATAATGATTAATGTGACTTCGAAAGACCAAGTTTTCACACTTACAGTCGTGAAAACAAAAACGAAGGTAAGTGTGAAAATATTGCAAAAATAAAAGCGTCGTTTATTTGAGAATTGCGATGAAAAATTAATGTTTGCAAAACATTGGTGTAGGCAGCTTATAAGACAGTGGAAAAATGTGAATTGGCTGCCAACAAGGATCTGTTCCATGGGTGGGATAGGGTAGTTGTCTTTATCAGATGCTCTATTGAGGTTTCAGAAATCGGCGCATAGTCGGATTTCCCCACTTTTCTTCCTGACAGGGGCAAGGTTAGAAACCCATTGCATGTGCCTAACTGGGAAAAATATCTTAGCATTCAGGAATTTATTTAATTCTTTTTTGACAGTCAATTCGAGCTTAGGGTGCATTTTTCTTAACTTTTGTTGAAAGGGTAATGTTTTGGGTTTCATAGGAATGACGTGTTGTATGATGTTAGGGTCGAAATTTTTAAGGTCATCATACGTCCATGCGAAAACATCTTTGAATTCCCTAAACAATTTAATGAATGCAGCTTTCTCTTGTTCAGAACACCCCACCCCTAAATTAATGCACTGTGGATTGTCATTAGTTCCCAAGTTTACTTTTTCATATGATAAAGAGGAACTATTTGTTTTATAGTTGACCAATTTTTTGAATTTATCTTGAAGATCGTAAAATTTTTCTAATCTAACTATAGATTTAGGGATCAAATTTACCATGTCCAATGAAGATTCAGGAGATCTCAGATCCGGTATTACCGTGAAATCGCGCAGATTGTCGTCATGAGTGCATTTGTCAATCACCGCACCTTGGAAAGTTTCTTCCATATGCAGGAAGCTAATAATTTGTTGATCATCGTCAAAGACTCTCCAATTCGTGATGTTGTTGGGGACAGATGGCCTGAACAACAGTTCGATGGAGAATGCATTTTGGGACAAGCCTTCTATAGGAAAGAGTTTGGAAGCTATGTTAGCTAATAGATCAGCTTCAGAATTATTCAATATAGGAAGAGAATTTATATTGAAAGAAGAAAAATTATTCATTAAATTCCATACCTCGAATTGGTAGCTTTTAAGATGCGGAGATAGACAGTGGATAGAATCTCTTACCTATCTAACCACGATTTCGGAATCGCCAAAGACAGTCAAATTTTGAATGTTCATATCTAATGCTTTTCTGAGACCCTATAATAAAGCCTCATATTCTGCTATGTTATTAGTACATTCAAATTCTAGCCTACATGATATTAGGGTTTTGTTACCTGCAGGATTGATAATAACACAGCCTGCACCAGCTCCTTCTTTGGACTTTGGCCTGTCAAAGTAAAGAGACCATATTTGATTTTCATCGGGTGCATGAGACCATTATGTAGAAACTGTTGGCTACACATATGCTACAATCTCGGACTGTTGTTCTGGGTTGGTTATAGCTGAAGTATCGACCATGAAATTGCCGAAAATGGTATCCATCCCTTGTATTTCGGGTGAATCGGCAGAAGGTGTAAATGGCTCGTTAGGATCATTTAAATCTGTGACTGTGAGATTTAGGTAGCGTTCACAATTTACCTTGATCTTGTTGGGCTTGTCGTTCTCGGGAAGCCATAGGTGAGACCAATCCATCGCGAAATAGCCATGTAGTTGCTCTGACCAGTCTCTACTTAGAAACAAACCATAAACTTCTGGAATATCCACAACAATAATATCAATCACTTGATGAAATTTGGGGTTAGATGATAATCTAATAAGCACATTCCTTAATTCGCCTACAACTTTAACACTAGTTCAATCAAGTTGGATGATTTTTAAAGTGGATGGTTCAACTTCGGCGTTAATATTCTGACATACATACCATGGAATTACATTGGATGATGCTCCTAAATCTACCATACAATTGTGCATGTTCCTATTAAAGATTTCGAAAGTTAACAAAAATGGAGGTACATTTCTGCGAGTACTAATGGTGGAAGCTTGTGGCTTTTAACTTGCAGCCTCTAAAGCTAATTTATCTACATTTGTTACATTATTTATAGGAAGGATTCCTTTCTTGTGGGGATCAGGATTATTCTTAGAGGAAGACTTCTAAGGAACTTTGTTCTGAACAACCTTGTTATTGCTTGAATTACCATTTTTGCTATTCTCTGTGATATTCTGTAACATTTTTTGTAGCAGAAACAAAAATTTTAATAATTCATAAACATAAATGTTAGCCCTTAAATTTTTTAGACCTTCAACTAAATCATAATCTAAGTTGGGGTTTACATGACTCTGTTTAGTCTCAGCTGGTTCAGATTGTTTGGGGGCAAATTCATAGTGTTTTCGGAAGAAGGTTTGTTTGCTATTTTACTCCTAGTATTGTAGGGATGAACTGTCTCGAAATTAGCTTGAAAAATGCTATTCGAGAAGTGTCCAAAAATGTTCAGAGAAGATTATTCTTCTTCAACTGTCTCTTGTTCAACTACCTCCTCAAGAATCTCAGGAGGCATCAAGTTATCCCGGGCTTCTAGAATAGTTTGAAGGGTGAATTGGAGACTTTCTAGATTTAGGCCCTCGGTATTTGGATTAGGTCGGTTGGTGGGAAAAGGCTTCCTGAATGGGGGTTTGTAAGGCCCTTTGCTCAAAGAAGCTTCTTCGGCCATCCTTTTCAAATCTATAACTTGATTTGACAGTTTTTGAACGAATTTAGATAAGTTTTCTAAATCCAAGCTTTCAGGTTTTGTTTTATTTTCAACAGGTCTAGGGAGGATTTCGATCTTCTTTTTAGAAGATGAACTAGTTTCTGTTTCATTGCTAGTAGTGTCTTTTAAACTAAGGATGTCTTTTTCAATATGGCTGGCCTCTTCGAAGGCCTCTAACAACGTGTTTTTCTTAGATCGTTTTACCCAAATGGCTATACTTTTATGCAAGGCTTTAGTATAGTATGCTATGATAAGATTCTCGGCAGGCATTGAGTCTGTAGGGATTCAGTTCTTTAGTGTTAACAATCTTTGGTTAAAGTCTTTGATTTTCTCTTTGGGGTTCATTCTTAAACTAGAAAGCTCCATAACTAGAACTTCAGGGGACTTATCGTCTCTGAACTTCTCCAAAAAGCAGAATTCAAATTTCTCCCACGACACGATGGTATGGGGTTGTTGGGAAAAGTACTAGTTAGAGGCATTGCCCTCGAAAGTATAGGGGAATAACCTACAGAATACATCTTCATGCTCGACATTACAGAGTCTAATGGCTAACATAAACTTTTTAATGTGATCTTCGACGATCTGTTTAGAGTCAGGGTCAAACTTGGGGAGCCATTTCTCCGGATGTTTAGGTAAGGGATGTTGTGGCTCGGGTACGGCTACTGCATCCTGGTCGAGCTAGGGTCTGGCAGGATTGTTCTTCTTGGCCATTGGTGTAGGCGGTGTGGAATGCTGAGAAGGGGAACTGCCTTCATCAGAAGAGTCTTCTCCAGAAGAAGAAGGAGGTGATGGAGGTGGTGAGGGTGGTATTCCAGTTCCTCCTGCAGTAGGAGTGAGGATTGGATCTGTAGGGTTTAAAGTGACGTTAGTGCCTTCAATTTGTTCTCTGATATCAGAGAAATCTAATGGTTGGTCCAAAGGTCGATTTGGTTGCCTTAAACGGGTGAAGGCACTATGTGTTCTTAAGAGAGATTGGCGGACAATCTCTTGTACATCACCACCTGTAGGATTTGGGGTTACTGGTTCAACTGTGATCTGCAAATCGTCATTTGATGTGGTTGTTGTTGAGGGATGATGTTATCTTTTGAATGACTTATTGTCACTATAGGTGAGCGGTTGGGTAGTGGAGGAGTCTTACGACCGCCTTGTGCCATTAATAATTTCTAGGCCCTCCTTCTAGCCCCATTTGTTGATGGGCGAAGTTGACCGCTCGTCAACTAGAGGGGTGGATCCGGTCCAAGGTTGTCTAAATAACCCAAGTTGTTTGGGATGATCCACTCCGACGGTTTTAGCGGCTCCGTTGGCCAATCTAAGTCCTAGGAAAACAAAATAAAAACTAAGCTAAGGAAACTAATCTAAGTAAAAAAAACGGCTATAGCAAACTATATACAAATCTGAAACTATATGTACAATTTACTAACTAATATCATAAAACAATAATTCTACTTATTTAAATGTTCAGCTATCAACAGAATTATATATATACAATATTCACAAATTACATATTTTAAATCAAAAACCTGCAAAGAATCATTTGTAAACTGTCTTATGACAGCAAAGCTATTATTTTGGGATTTTTTATAATTTTTATAAGACAGAAATAAAATGATAACTATATAAGCATAACAATAACATAACAATCTTAACTGTAAATCTGAACTATAGAGATGAACAATGAAAGGCATTCAGATTACAAGAAATTTATATATTGACTGAACTTACTTAGAAAGCACTAACAGACTAACCTGTAGTAACGCTTTCCAATTTGTCCCATGCATAGCATCCAATTTGGCTGTTTGATGGGGGAAACCCGCACTCGAATTTCCACAAGCTTATCGTAAACAGGAAGTAGAAACTCTTTTTGAATACAAATGACAGAACAAACAAGACATAAAACAACAACAATTTTATAATTTACAAATCATCACATTTAGATAAATCCCAGTGCGAAGATTTATAGATAATCGTTCATTTAATGAAGAAGATAAACCTTCTATTTATTAAATTCAAACAGAGTAATTGTTGTGAGTATAATGAGATACATCAGATATGGACAGAATTTGAATCATAATGCATCAACCTGCAACAAATGTTGATATCTAAAGTAGTCAATAATTTGATTGCAAATTAAAATGCACAGAACTTGAACGAAAGTATGATAAATTGAAAGCTAAAGCTGTTACAAAACATCCACTTCCATTTGATTTTGTATAATCATAAATCCATAGTCTTTGTTCTCCCAACAGTGATGGGTTGTTTACAAAAAATAATGAGTATATAAAGGCCACAGGGTAAAACATCCATGTGGGAATTATCAAACTGTTTGCAAAAAATATGGGAAAAATCTCCCAAATCTCTATTTCTACCTAAGACAAACAACTTAAAACAAAACTATATAACAAAAAGCATGTTCTAAACTACCACAGCATGTCCAATTTCCCATTGAAATTCGTGTGTACCTATAGGTGGACAAGAATAAACAATTTTAGACAATGTTCAGTTGTAAAATCAACAAAAATCCAACTTTTATGACTAGCTACAAAATCTCACGATTCTGTAACTGGTCATATTTACAAACAAAATCATTTTAAATGAATCCAAATAATAACAAGAATGTATACAGTGAATCAAACAACTCTTAATTACTAATTCAAAAAAAACAAATCATTCTTGGTAAAACAAACCAAATCTTTGATGCCAATTCAAAATAAATGAAATCATATTGAATTAATCGAATGGTAACAAGGATGTATGTCAAACAACTTTTTTTTATTACCAATTTAAAATAGACAGAATCGTTTTGACAATTCAAAATCAACGAAATCGTTTTTGAATCAATAGATTATATTCTATTTATCAAACCAATCTTTGATACTAATCCAATGCATACACAAACGACTATGCTAATTCAAGACATACATAATCGTTTCTGAATCAAACCAAAAATACCTAAATCAAACTACCTCAGAACCAACACAATCGTAATACTAATTCAAGAATAATAAAATCGTATTAAATCTGTTCAATCAAAACATAGCTATATTTGATTTTAGCAAACAAATATTTTGTACTGATTCAATGCAAACATAATTCAAAACGAAATCATTCTTGGTATTTCGAAAATAACAGAATCATTTTTTAATCTACTCAAACAAAACAGAACTAACTTAGAGTGAACACAATTGGCTATGCTAATTTATCCAAATCACTCAAAAATCGATGTTGAAATAACATACCTGGGCTGTAGGAAAATGATTCGGTTAGGATAACTTTGAGTTAACAAAGGCAGTAGTTGCCTCAACATTTATGAACACAATAGGACCCATGGTCTTTTGCCTCGTATCGTAAGCTTGCAGCCTATCATTTTCCTTTGATAACAAAGTAACCCATTCCTCCAAGGATTTAATTTTGGATTGCAATAGAGGAACATCTGTGTAGTAATGTTCTAGCCAAGAATTTCATTGAGTGCACTATTGTTGATCGAGCCTTGGCATTACTGGTGAGGATTCTTGTAAGTTACCAGGGGATGCACTGTCAAACTTAATTCCCAGGAAGTTAGGGTCATCATTGAGGCATGGTGGGAGGTTGGATACGTAGTCATAGGGTTCAACAGAACATAGACCATGTGAATATGGGTATTCTTCGGCCAAAAATAGTTCAATCTCAGAGTGTGAATCCTTGCTCAAAACAATTGGCTTCTGGTCTGTGTTTCATTTTGGCTTGTTCCAAGCACATCTTGATACTCATCATGCATTCTTATTTCCCTTACTATTGGCATCATTATTACCCTTTCCATTCTTCCTTACAGGCCTCTTAACAATCTTAGTATTGTCTTTCGAGCATGGGTTGGGTATGGTGTCGGGTAGATTAATGTTGGGACAGGTCGAGGGTTCGACAGTGGGTAGGAGGGTAGGAGGTGACACGGTAGGCCCAACAAAGGTTTCATTGACCACGACCTTGTCCACTTGAACACATTCAGGAGTGTCAAAGCCATTCCTTAACAGGAAGGCTTGCCAACAGTCACCACTCAGCCTTAAATGATAAACGATAACGATTTTGATCAAGCAGTGATGGAAGAGGCTGCTATCAGCCTTCTTCCTCTTAAATCATTTCAACATTTTATACAGACTATGTAGGAGTTAGTGAGGAATATTTAGAGGGAAGTCTATGAAATTCATAAGCAACCAGAGATGGTAAAGAAACAGTAAACCATAACGACCTTCGCAAGTCATGAATTGCTTAACAATGGCTAATAAATCATGCCACCTGGGCTTGAGGGCAGTGACAGGCATACCTCTGTCACAACTGACAATTTTCCTTGATGTGAATAGGAGTGACCACGACACTTCATTCACTTTCAAATTATTAAACGACCTCTTCCCTTTAGCTGGGAAACCCATAGCTGAACTGAGGAATTCTTCATTTAATTCTAGTTGGATGTCTCCAACCTTGGCCCTACATCCATCGAATGTGAGGGAAAACTCTTGGGCGACCGCGAGGTTGAAACCCTCAAATTTTTGGATGAAAACTAACCAGCCATTATTCTCCAGGTCCTCATGAGCATTGTCAAATAGAAACAATGTTTGGACACCATTAGGTTCTATGCGCACTACATGTGCCATGGGAGAGAACACACAGTCAGCAGGGTAAATGGTGAGGGGGGCTAGATAGGGTAGACGCAGAACCGAATGCTCACAGGTTTCCCCAAAACCAATAGAGGTAGCCCAAGATACAAGGTAGACATTAATGCCTAAGTGTGCGAGGGTGGTGGAATGAAATGAACGATGCAAAACATTCATATCACAATGTACAATCGACGACGCTATGGTGATTCAAATTACTATTGGTGTGTGTTAAAAACAATGTAAATGACATGCCAAACAAATAACCATTAAAAACCATGACAAGTCGATCCAATTATTTGATCATAAAATAGTATTTGTAATGGTTTAAAACAAAACAATATTTTGAATATAGCACCAAGGATTTGATCATAAAATTTATGCATTGTATGAAACCATTGCACCATGGGTCTAATCAAAGACAATATAACATCAAAACACCATTGTATCAAGGATTCAATCATAATCACTAGAATACCATTGCATCACAAACTTATAAAATGAAGTCATATTAACAAAAAGAACAAAGTGAGTAAAGGTTTGGTGTCTTGCCAACTGTATGACCATTGTTGAGTCAGAGGTGAAATGACCACATGAGCAAGAGTATTCATAATAATCTAGTGACAATTTTAATGCCATCGACATGAATTGCGACTCGAGGTTTTCGTGCTTGCAGTCATGAAAATGAAAAAAAAATGCAGGTGTGTGTATGCGCAATATAATAGTGTTGTTTTATTCAAAAGATTGTGATGAGAATCAAGGGTTCCAAAACACTTGTGTAGGAAGCTTGTAAGGAAAAGATAAAAATGCGAAATGGCTGCCAACAGATCCCAAGGACTAATGAGCCCATGGAGGGTGAAGTTTTTGATGTGCAAGACCATGCCCGACGGACAGGTACCAGCGGACTGATACATGTGGGGAGATGATTAGGTCGGACCTCCATGGGGCTAGAGAGCCCATTAGATGGTTGTTGGGACCCCATCAAGGGTAGAGACAGGACAGTGATATGATGAGCCTTTGCACATGAGAAAAAGAAGGATGTTCCACATAGGATACTTTGGCTGAGCCCAACCTAGGGGGGATGACCCACTTCATATTGAACATTTTCCTCTTGATGGACCGGACATCACCCAGGAGATTTGGATGTCATCTTGAGCATGTGGCAGTTTGATGGGATTACTAGCACGTGTGGCAACTTGGAGGATCCCTAAAATGGCTAACGTTTGACTTCTGGATGTTGGACTAGCCCAAAAGGGGCCAACGTCTCCCTCAGAGGGTCTTGACATCCCACCTTTTTGGTTCATTTATGTCTTTTACTTAGCAGTTAATGTAAAAACAGTGTAATTTTGGTAGTTAGCCTTGTCGGCTGTTTTAATGACCTAATTTGTAAATTAAAGGTCATTGGATGATATATATTGAGGATGTTTTCCGCTCATTTGGACATAACACAACCCACTCTCTTGTGAGATCTGATTTCTTGCGCCCTATTAGGGTAATTTTGGTGTCTAAGTGAGGCGCACTTGCTTTTGGAGGATTTTTCTTGGCATTTATGGAATTTCTCTCAAGGAAGGTTTACAACTAGGGTTTGCTTGTGCTTTCTTCATGACATGTAAGTGAATTTTCATGCAAAACTTCTTAAATGAATGGTTGTAGGTATAATTTCTTACATTTTCTTATTGTATTGCTGAGTTAAAACCCTAGGTAACAAGCACACAAATAGGTTATTGTTACATGACCCCTTGGTGAGAAATATTTTTCAGCCATTGAAGAAAAGAGATAGAGCCTAGCCATTGCTACACTTATTTTCTTTCTTCTGAGCTAGCGTTGAAGTCTATAAGTTGAAGAGAGGAGATGTCCTAGGCCTAGATTTCCTACACCTAGGGTTTGAAAGCCTGGCCTTTGCAACACTTTCTCCCTTAGATTTATGCTTTAAGCTAGTCGTTTTTCCAAGTCTATTTAGAAAAGGAGGAAAGAGCACAAGGCCTTGCTTAAGAAATACCGAAGTGAGCCTCTTTCCCCTAGGGTTTTGATTCTAGGGCGCTGCCTTTGCAACACCATAGAACCCTACCTTCTAGTCTCTAAGTTATCATCCTCTCGAGACCTTATGCCCTTATTTTTGACTCCATATACCCTAAGGCACTGATTTGATCTCCAACATTGAAACTTCTGTGTACAAAACTACCTTTAAAACCCTAAATCTTGAAACCCTAACTAACTAACCCTAACCCTAACTAAGGCTGACGTCATAGTTGGTTACTTTTGACTCAGCTAGCTTTTGACTTTTATAAGCAATTGAGTGATGATCTAAAGAATTTATTGACTGATGTGTTGATTGAATACATTGTTGGCTTTTTTATCTTGATAGTTATTGATGAATTAATGCTCTTTCCATAGATAATTGACAAAACGTTGATCTCATTGATATCTATTGCTTTACATTGATTAAATTATATCATATGGTCATATGAAGTGCTAACCCATTGTATATAGCCTGCATATATATTTTTCTATTGTTGCTTTGTTATGGGCAGGTGTTCTCATTTGGGACTATACTTCATTATTGGCTGATTAGTCGGACCTTCTAATTTTGGTGGTAACCTGTGAAGGGGAAACCTTAAATCCGACCTTATATCTCAACCTCTTCAAAACCCTAGGTTGTCAGGGACGTCTCCCCTAGGATAACCTCCCTAAATAGAAAGAACCTTCCCATTATGGTGACATTGGGTGGGGAAGGTTCCTGTTTCGCCAGTTTGACCTAATCCTTTAGCCTTTTGACCTAAACTACAAACTGTGCGATAACAAGACCCTAGGTTAAAGTTATTTAATAAAACAAAACCTTCAGACACCAGCCCTTTCGACATCACTTGCATGAAAGTGAAGTCTCACTCGAGTCAACTATTGGGGCTATAGGAACCAAGTTCCTGCAGTAGTGAGGGAATAGGTCGTGATCATCTTAATCATTCTTACTTTTGTTTTAGTGTGCACTATCCTTTCTTTGATATTTCTTGGTTACTTAGTGAATTTAGTTATATAGTACCATTACATTGGATATTGCAACATAAACCATCTACTGTAACATTCATTCCTATTGCGCAGTGATCGTGTAAGAAACAAATCTAATCTAACATGCATAAAGGGAATATCCATGATCAATCACATAAAAGAGAAGTAGACACAGTAGTTAACGTGGTTCACCCAAATTTGGGCTACGTCCACAATGGTTGGCTTCTTTATTATTATTGTTTTAATCATCTCAGGCTTGCGCACTGCGCTTAGAATATATATATCATGCTATATTTCTTTCCATCTTGCATGGTCACTCTGTCGTGCAATCCTTTCTCTCTGCAACTTCTCCCTAAAATTAAAAAATAGACCCATTCATTCTTGGTCTATTATCTCACTCTTCTCCTAGACTAACCTTAGAACAGAATAGAACAACCCCTAATATTCCCAACGCATTATATATTTACATGTAAATTCTACGGATCAAAACCCTACTTTTCTTATCCCCAAAACCCAATTACATCTTTTTCCGACTCATGACAACTCATGTTGACTTGTTGTTTGGGATTTCTTTTCCTACTTTTACCTATTCATGTTGATTTTGCACTCCCAAATGATTTTCCTCATGCTTTTTCCAGTATTTCTACTTTAGGCATGCCAAACAACTATCCTTCCTTTTCACCTTCTTTCTTCTCTTGCTTTATTCTCTCCTTTATTCTCCTGCTTTATTCTCGGCTAGGTATGTTCTTACTATGCAAGGCAATATTGTGTGTGTCTCTACTATGCACTCTCGAGTCCAAACATGATTTTTTTTTGCACTTCATTGTGCACTCTACTCCTACCTTGTCTTATTTCTTCTTATGTTTTTCATATCCTCCATAATTAGGATTTTCGTGAACTCTCTTATCTAAAATGCCTATCCAATAGACCCCCAACACTCACCTGTGGCTTGTCAAGAGAAACTCATGCTTATTGCATGCTCCTCCATGCCTCTATGAACTTTTGGGAGTCGTCCTTTGTTTGCATAACATCCTTTATTATTTATTCCTATGTTCCCAAAATTTCCTCTACACCCTGCACATTCAGGGTCATGAGATTCTTTTGTGTCAAGCGCTACTTGCTTCACTTTTCCATTCACAGTTTCGAACTCTCTTATCACCCTTAGTGCTTCATCTTACAACGGTCCTAATATTTATTGAAGGATCTTCTACCAGTCCCTTAACTTTTCGATGGCCCTTCCTCCACCAGACTCGTAGATGGCCCTTCCTCTGATCTGTACTTTGGTGTTATTCTAGATCCTTCCAAGAGCTATTGAAATTGTGTTAATTGTCCTTGAACTTGCTCATGTAGTTATACTTGTTTATTTATCTCTTTCTCAATGTCCTCTTTTGTGACATCCCATACTTGGTAGTCGATTATGTCCATGTCACCATCTGTCAAATTATAGAAAAGGGGCATCTTGTGTGCTTTGATATTTTTTCGTGGAGTTTTGGTTGGACCCTCCCCCTTGTCTTTTCTTTTGATCCATGCTCTTGGGAATTTAGACTATGTTATCCACGATGATCTCGCACAAAATGTAGGTTGGGTAAAAAAATTATCCCCTTAGCAACGATGCCAAAATATTATCACACAAAATGTAGGTTGGGAAAATATTGACCCAAAACACAAGACGACAACAACTAGGAGTATACCTACCCATTGTCACCTCAAATAGGTACTCCCGTCACTTTAGAGGTGAAGTGATCACCTCAAGGGGGGAATCCTAGGTGACCCTAGGGGGAAATGAAATGGAAAGTGATACTTATTAGTGGATGCCCCTATAGGTCAAGTTTCTATATGAAAAGTATATTGTAAATGAGTCTCAATAATGGTTAATAGTTTCCAAGTATACTATATATATATATATATATATATATATATATATATATATATATATATATATATATATAATGACTATTAGAGCTGCTAAACAAGATACCTAAATTCTAAAAAATGATGCAATATATGAGCTAGTGAACACAAGTACAACTCAAGTAATAAAGAATATAATTTAGCATCGATGTAAGGCTGTTATAGACAAATATTACAAAGATTTATTTGCAGCCTTATGGATGTATAAAACAAGTTGTTACATCAGAAAAATCAGACACCAAAACTTGCAAAAAATACACGCAAGAGATGTGTTAAGACTAGTAGATTAAGTTGGAAAATTCTTAGCAAATTATGACGGGTGATAAGAGAGTAAAACCAACATTTGTGATGAGTTTTCTGCAGCTCTAATGGATGTAGATTTAATTTGTAATAGTAGTAATACTTTCATTTCCAAATAAGATGTCTTAGTGGCTTAGTGACATGTATAGCATATAGGTTAATTTCCACTTAAGACAATTTCCATATCTCAACTTTTCACGATTACCAATGCAATAATTTGTTTCTCCAATGCACGAAGACAAGTTCCTTTCTATTGGAAAAATGGAGTCGCTTGATTAAATAATTTGGATGTGTTACTTCTTTGGGATTGTAAGGTACAAATGTCATAAATGGAAACATTGGCTTTAGTTTTATTCATGTAGTCAATAGCATTGTACTCAAAGCTTGTGTAGTTGGGATATTCACTAAGGCCCTCCTACATTAGGAAACACTAGTAGATGTTTGGATTGAGGGGAAGTAGTATTACCCAAAATCTGGGTGGGTGGTGTAACATTTATGAATGTTGGAGTAGGTTTATTCGAAATGGTAGCATTAGTTACATGTCCCTTTCTTCTTAAACTATAGTTCTTTTGGGTAGGTTGGGTGGCCTATAAATATCTTACTCATATCTAGAATACTGCATCATTATCAAAGTATGTTTCCCAATCCCAAAGGAACATGGTAGCTTCACCAGATGTGTCCCCTTTTTTAGTATTTTCCTCAATGTCAACCTCTTGGGCTATCTTATCAGAAAGAAAATGTTGAATAAGTAACTAGTTTATAACTATAGTCATAGAGTTGATCCAATCGAGATAAGTCTTTTAAGAATGATTGTATTTATGGTACGTACAAAAATTTTCCATCCCCACCTCCTCTAGATTTAAATTCATATTTCAACATTCTGGTAGTGTTTGTTAGTTGTTGTTTTTTCTATGAAATGGTCTAAACAGTTTTTGGTTGTATTTTCATTCCCTAGGATTATTTTTTAGGTCAACAACTTCACTAGATAACTTCTTGACCATGTTAATTACACCTTCTATATCATTGGGTTATTTTTTTGTAGGTTTGTTCAATAAAAAAATAAATATTTCCTACAATCATGGTATTATTGTCCTCTACTCTCGAGTTCCCTACTAGGTTGAGAATTTCTTTCTTCACCTTCTTGGCTTCCTTTAAAAACAATTCCAGAGTGGTCTTGCCATTCTTTTTGAAAAACGTGGAAATAAATGCATGCAAGGAAAATGTGTAACCACCACTACTCCCTTGGCTGCTTGGGAATTAACATAATTTATTCATAAATTATAGTGGTGAAGTGTGGGTTGTAAT
>ML818088.1:88299-110963 GCA_009831015.1 Picea engelmannii
ACTGGAAGGAAAATCCTGAGCAGAGATGGATGACCATGAGCACATTTCAAATGGGATTCAAAAATTTGATGGAAGAAATTATGCATACTGGAGTGATAGAGTGAAAACTTACCTAACGTCTTTGGGAGTAGACATTTGGTACTTAGTTGTAAATGGCTATTTAATTCCAAATAATGCTCCAACCGATCCAAATGAGAAGAATCTTATGAGTTGTAATTCAAAATCCAGACATGTTATTTTAGCAGCATTGGCACCAACCATTGCTATCAAAGTGATGGGATCCAACACTGCTAAAGAGGTATGGGACAAACTCAAGAATATCTACGAAGGTGATCCAAATGTTAAGCAGGTCAAGCTTCAACGACATAAAGCAGAATTTGAAAATTTGAAGATGAATGAAAAGGAAGATATTGCAACCTATCTTCTTAGAGTTGATCAAGTTGTTAATGCTATCATAGGATTAGATGAAGAGCTCGATGAGTCGTTGGTTGTACAAAAAGTGTTGAGATCACTTCTCTTGAAGTATGATGCTAAGGTCTCCACCATTGAAGAAACTAGGGACTTGACCAAAATGACAATGGATGAATTACATGGGACTCTTATGGCATATGAAATGAGAATAGGTACAGAAAGTGACCAGACAAACAATGAAGCAGCCTTTAAAGCCATAAATAAGACAAAAGATAAGGATAATGACCTTGATGAAGAAATAGAAAATTTCATAAGAAGATTCCAGAAAGGAAGTGGAATAAACAAAGGTAAGTCTCCTCTCAAATGCTTTAATTGTGGTAGAATAAGACATATTGTTGAAAACTGTTACTATAAAAAGAGAAGTCTCAACAATAAAAAGACCTTCTACTCCAAGGATGATGACATCTCCTCAGATGAGAGTGATGAATAAGATAATGATGGAGGAGAAGTCCTCTTCATAACCCAAGAAACCTAGGATGACGATCATAAGAATTTGAAAGAAGAAGAAATCATTTGTGAAGAATATTTAGATGAATAAACCAACCTTGATTCCTATTGGGGGTACAAAGACAATGTAGAGAGTGAACAAGAAGATGATAATCTTGAAAAGTTGAATCATGTTGAAATTGAAAATAGCAAGCTTAGAAACAAAAACATAATACTAAAAGGTGAATTGAGTAGTTGTGAAGAAGAGAATTACAAGCTTGAAAAGACCATTAATAGCTTGAAGGAACAATTAGAATATTATGAGAAATTGAAAGAATAATTGTATCACACAAAAGGGGAGCTACTATTGACAACAAAAAAGTTGAAGAAGCTCGAAAAAAGCACTGAAAAGTTAGATGAGATCCTTAGCAGTCAAAAATATCCAAACGAAAAGATAGGACTAAGATACAATGACAGTTTCAAGACAACAAAACAAGAGAAGGAAGTTGAAAAGGATGAAACCAACACTCCAGAACAAGTTGAACAACAAGATAGAAAACTAGAATTTAGAAGGAATGAGACATCAAGAAGATCCTCTCCCATCAGGTATGAAAGAAATCATTATGAAGGAAACTACAGAAGAATAGATCGTGAACCCAAATGGACAACACCACAAAGAAGATCACTTACACCCAGGTATCCAAATTTCTTTCTTGGACATTGTTATACTTGTGAAAATTTTGGACACAAGGCAATCAATTGTAGAATCAATGAAAGGAATAACTATGCAAGCTACATGAATGGTGAAAATAGTAGATATGAAAATGTTTGTAGACCTTTCAACATAAATTATAATCCATTTGACCCATTAATGGATCAAAATATTGTATGTTACAAGTGCAATAATCTTGGTCACAAAGCATGAGATTGCAAAGAGATGAAGGAAGATAATCATATGCCAAATGGTTGCATACCAACTACAACATGGAAAAGGAAAGAAATTCCACACAATGAAAATTGTCGAATAGAATTAGTCACTAAAGAATGCAAAGAAGAATATCAATGGTTCATAGACAGTGGGTGCTCATCTCATATGATCGGAGATCAAAAAAAAATTGTCAGCTTGAAGAAAAAGGGTTGAAATGTTGCATTTGGAGATGACTCATCTACCAAAATACTTGGAAAAGGAACTGCAAAGCTTGGAAGTGAAAATGTAAAAGTAGGAAAAGTCGTATTGGTTGAAGATTTGAAGAATAATCTCCTCAGTGTTAGCAAAACATGTGATCAAGGATACAACCTTACGTTTGACTCTCGAAAATGTAAAATCAGAGAAAATAACTCAAGAAGATTGGTTTCAACTGCAACAAGAAGACTGAACAACATATACATCCTAGACATGAAGAAGAGAGAGAAGACAAAAGGCACACAAAAGGATTCCAAGGAAGAAAAAGTCCCAAAGACCAAAAATAAGGATGAAGTATTATTGAGTGCCACATGTTTAGGGGGAGAAACCCCAAAGAACAAGGTTACCTTTTGCCATTAAAATCAGGGGGAGAAGCCATACCCTTTTCCATTGATGTCAAAGGGGGAGACAAATTGGGATCATGATGATAGGGGGAGCATGAGTGTTTCCATCAATGACAAAGGGAGAAATTATTGGAATATTGGTTGTTGTCATTGATGTCAACCCTAGTCATGGGTTTTGGACCACAAGATTGATGAAGGTATTTGGACATGAAGGAAAATGCACATGCAGATTCAACACCCATGGATGGATAGTATACATCATGTTGTCTCCGGTGGTATAAGGAATGTCACGTGGATCCTCATGGTTGAGGATAAATGAATTTTTGAATATGACAAAGTGAATTGAAGAAGGAAGTACATGTAGGCCCTGAAGATAATTAAAGAAAAAAATTACGAAATAAGAAAGTGCCAGGTCGGCCCTAATGTTAAAAGGAAGTGACATAAATAAATAAACATCATTATACATTCATTTTATACAAGTCGAATTTTAGAGGAAATAAGAAGAAAAGAAGGCCGGATTTCAAGGGAGGATGAAGTCTTTTGGTGATGTGTTCTAAGGTATGTTATTTTTAGGTCATCTTACCATTTTTGCTATAAAAAATTTTCTAGAACGATTCAAAAGGTGAACTCACTATGGTATTGAGAAGACATATCAAAGTACCTCTGGTAAAAATTTCAGCTCTTGATTCGCTATAATTATGGAGATACACTCTATGGAAGATAGGGTTTGTGACCAATCCTAAAGCTAGTCAATAAACAAATGTTCCAGGTAAAATAGTCATATATTATTCATAGAGAATCCAAATGAAGTGGGACAAATTTTATTGGAAATAGTACAGAATGTAGTTTCTTGTGTGCGATTTTCAGAATTGGGTGTTAATTATTGAGTGCGAGGCATTATGTGCAAGTTCACTCTCCTGAATAGACCAGAATTGAATAAAGTCTACAATTCTTTCTATAACCTCTTTTTGGGGAGGATTCAAGGAGTGAAAATTGGAGGAGTTTCAGAGAATACATTGAGTAATATTATCTATAGGATCAGAGTACTCCAAGAATGGAAGAATTGCAGAAATTGAAGAAGTCTTAGGAAGCATTATCAGGTTCTATGTGATGATTGGTTGATGGTGATGATTTAATGTAAAGTTTTATTATCTATCATATATTCTTGGGTGGAAGGAAGGGGCAAGGATGGAGAGCTCAAATCTCTCTTGATATTGGAGGATTGTATCTTCCTCTTGGATTTTTATTCCTCCCTTTATATTTGGAAGTTGTAGCTACCTTTGGAAGTCATTACTTCCCTTGAACAATAACTATTGATTATTTCTCATATATTGTGCATCGTGTATTGTGGTGTATTGGTGTAACTCTTACACTATTGTTCATTTCTCATTGGACATAGTTGAATGGTTTAGTATAAGTTGAAAATGGTTTTAAATTGTACTTGATACTAATTCACCCCCCTCTTAGTATCAACATCATGCGCTACTTGCTTCACTTTTCCCTGCACAGTTCCCAACTCTCTTATCACCCTTAGTGATTCATCTTGCAATGGTCCTAATCATTATTAAAGGATATTATGACAGCCCCTTAACTTTTCGATGGCCCTTCCTCTAATTTGCACTTCGGTGTTGTTTTGGATCCTTCCAAGAGCTACTGCAATTGTCTTAATTGTGCCTACACTTTCTGATGTAGTTCTACTTGTTTCTTTGTTTCTTCCTAAATTTTCTCTTTTGCGGCATCCCATACTTTGTATTCGATTATGTCCATGTCACCATATGCCAAATTATAGAAAAGGGGTACCTTGTGTGCTTTGATATTTTTGCATGGAGTTTCGGTTGGACCCTCCCCCTTGTATTTTATTTTGACCCCTACTCTTGGGAATTTAGATTGTGTTATCCCCGATGTTATCGCACAAAATGTAGGTTGGGAAAAAAATTGATCCCCTTAGCAATGACGCCAAAACATTATCGCACAAAATGTAGGTTCAGAAAATATCGACCCAAACCACAAGACGACAACAACTAGGAAAATACCTACCCACTGTCACCTCAAATAGGTACTCCCATCACTTTATACGTGAAGTGATCACCTTAAGGGGGGAATCCTAGGTGACCCTAGGGGGAAATGAAATGGAAAGTGATACTTATTAGTGGATGCCCCTATAGGTCAAGTTTCTATATGAAAAGTATATTGTAAATGAGTTGCAGTAATGGTTAATAGTTTCCAAGAAGTTTAAGTACCTACAAATGATGATACCTACCCTTGACACAAGAAACACCAAGTATACAAGATATATGTTAAGTGGAAAATCAATTTAAGCTTGTTTTGCCTATTTGCAACAGTTAAAAAATATATATATCAGCAAATAAATGACTATTAGAGCTGCTAAACAAGATACCTAAACTCTAACAAATGATGCAATAGATGAGCTAGTGAACACGAGTACAACTCAAGTAATAAAGCATATAATTTAGCATCAATGTAAGGATGTTATAGACAAGTATTGCAAAGTTTTATTTGCATCCTTATGGATGTAGAAAACAAGTTGTTACATCAGAAAAATTAGACACCAAAACTTGCAAAAGATCCACCCAAGAGATGTGTTAGGACTAGTAGATTATGTTTGAAAATTCTTCGCAAATTATGATAGGTGATAGGAGAGTAAAACCAACATTTGTGATGAGTTTTCTGCAACCCTAATGGTTGTAGATTTAAATTCAATAGTAGTAATAATTTCTTTTCCAAATAAGATTCCTTAGTGGCTTAGAGACATGTATAGCATATAGGTTAATTTCCACTTAAGACAATTTTCATATCTCAACTTTTCATGATTACCAATGCAAGAATTTGTTTCTCCAATGCACGAAGACAAGTTCCTTTCTATTGCAAAAATGGAGTCTCTTGATTAAATAAGTTGGATTAGTTACTTCTTTGGGTTTGTAAGGTACAAATGTCATAAATGGAAACATCGGCTTTAGTTTTCTTCATGTATTCAATAGCATTGTACTCATAGCTTGTGTAGTTGGGCTATTTACTAAGGCCATCCTAGATTAGGAAACAATGGTAGATGATTTGGATTGAGGGGAAGTAGTATTACCCAAAATCTGGGTGGGTGGTGTAACATTTATGAATGTTTGAGTAGGTTTATTCGAAATGGTACCATTAGTTACAAGTCCCTTTCTTCTTAAGCTATAGTTATTTTGGGTAGGTTGGGTGGCCTATAAATATCTTACTCATATCTATCATACTGTATCATTATCAAAGAATGTTTCCCAATCCCAAAGGAACATGGTAGCTTCACCAGATGTGTCCCCTTTTTTAGTATTTTCCTCAATGTCAACCTCTTGGGTTATCTTATCAGAAAGAAAATATTGATCAAGTAACTCATTTATAATTATAGTCATAGAGTTGATCCACTCGAGATAGGTCTTTTTAGAATGATTAGATTTATGGTACGTACAAAATTTTTCCATCCCCACCTCCTCTAGATTTAAGTTCATATTTGAGCATTCTGGGAGTTTGGGTTAGTTGTTGTTGTTTCTATGAAAGGGTCTAAATAGTTTTTGGTTGGATTTTCATTCCCTAGAATTAATTTTTAGGTCAACAACTTCATTGGATAACTTCTTGACCATCTTAACTACACCTTCTATATCATTGGGTTATTTTTTTGTAGGTTTGTTAAATAACAAAATTTTCTTTCCTAGAATCATGGTATTATTGTCCTCTACTCTTGGGTTCTCTACTAGGGTGAGAATTTCTTTCTCCACCTTCTTGGCTTCATCAAAAAAAAAAATGTCTTACCATTCATTTTGAAAAACATGTAAATATTTGCATGAAAGGAAAATGTGTAACCACCACTACTCCCTTGGATGGTTGGGGATTAATAGAATTTATTCATAAATTATAGTGGTGAACTGTGGGTTGAAATATCTGATTCTTTATTTCTCCTCCATTTTAATGGCTATTATTTCTTTTAAAAGAGTAGTTGGAGTTTTCTCTTCTACGAATTTACTAATAAACTCCTTCTTAAAATCATCCTAGCCTGTGATGGAGCCTATCGGTAAACTATAATACCAAGTATATGTTTTTTTATCAAAGGTGTAGGGTAATATTATACATACCATGTATTCATGTTTGACATTTATCAACCTTAAAGAAAGGGAGGATTTTTTATGTTATCTTCGGGAACATGTGACTTTTCTAGATCAAACTTGGGTAATATTCTCTCAGGATATTTGGGTAAATAAAGATACTCCCTTCTCAAGTTTAAGGTACTTTTGGACATCCAACTAGGTATTCGAGTTGGTTATCTTATATTTGATAAGCTATAAATATTTTTATAATTTCATTTGCTATTTTATTTAATTTAGGTTTAGGAGAATTAGGATATTGAGGTGAAGACAGGGGTGATGGAGGGTTTTGATCCAAATCTTAGGAAATTTATTCCAATTTAAGTTATACCAATTATTCTATGGAATCAACCAACATGTATTGAGGAGTTTCAATACACATATTATGAGTTATCCCCCATCTAGGAAAAAGAGATGCTACATGTATATCCCCAATATTTTGACTGAATGCCTAAGTGAGATGATTTAAAGTGTGGACTTTAGTTTTAGGAACAATGTACCATTTTTTAGGAGGTGACTTAGGGTTTTTGAAAATGGGATAAGTGTCTTTGAAAAAAGTTTCAAACTAGGTATTGTCACCTTTAGTATGAAAATGTTTAGGATAAGTTTCACGGGTTGAATTTGTATAGGTTTGATCATGTTAATATTAGGTATTTATAACAACCATACAACTCAAGCCCTCCTCCTAGATCTATTTTCTATTAATGTGCGAAAAATTCCCTAAAACAAACATGGGTTCTCCCCAATATAAAGTCCCAATCAAACCTCACATCATTTGGGATAAGAGACCCATTCAGATTTTGTCCTAGAATCAATTACTTAAAAATAATGGGGTTTCTTGATGGAATGCAATATGCAACTACTCTAAGTGAAAAAATTCAATTATTCAAAACTAACCTAGCTAAGAGAAAAACTAACTAACTACATAGAAGGAAAGTTATATATTTCTACCTACACTTCATAAAAAGATAGTTGTTAGAGAAAAATAAAAAACATATAAACATGAATGATGAATGTAAACCAAGTAGTCTATAACAAGAAACAATTCATGACCATATACCTACCATATTATAACAATAAACATCATATGATAAACATGAGTGTAATAGACATTAAATTCACTGAAGAATAGTTATCGTATGAAAAATATGGCCTTATAGTTGTATAATAGACAATACTAAAAATAGAAATAGTTCATAGAGAATCCATCACACAACACCATTGATCCTATTCAGAAAATGGCCTTGATGGATTCTCTTGATTAAATTTCTTGAATTAATTCTCAAAATTACAAAAATGTAAGAGCACTCGATATAAGGTGCTTCTGGACATATATATTCTATAGGTTGCAACTGCTTCTTGGTATTTCTTACATTCCCTTTGATAGCTACAACCTTTTGACTCACTTTATTTTTTCATTTTACTAAACTTTAGGAAACTGTACATTATTTGCAAGAGACTATAATTGGCCTTGTTAATTATCTTGAATATAAGCCACCCAAACCTCATGTTGTGAAGATACTTCTAATACTCAACTAAAAACCAATTTTGCTAAAGAGACTTCATAATATTTTTCATTTTGGACATAGGGCCCAGATCTCTTTTTAGTGTGCTCAAAAAGGAATTGATCGTGTAAGAAACAAATCTAATATAACATGCATAAAGAGAATATTCATGATCAATCACATAAAATACAAGTAGACATAGTAGTAAGCGTGGTTCACCCAAATTTGGGCTACGTCCACAATGGATAGCTTCTTTATTATTCTGGTTGTAATAATCTCAAGCTTCCGCACTACACTTACAATATATATATATATATATATATATATATATATATATATATATATCATGCTATATTTCTCTCCATTTTGCATGGCCTCTCTACAATGCAAGCCTTTATCTCTACAACTTCTCCCTAACATTTGAACATAGACTCGTTCATTCTTAGTCTATTCTCTCACTCTTCTCCCAAACTAACCTTAGAACAAAATAGAAGAACCCCTAATCTTGCCAACCCATTAAATATTTACACGTAAATTATAGGGCTCAAAACCCTACTTTTCTTATCCCAAAAACCCAATTAAATCTTTTTCTAACTCATGAAAACTCATGTTGACTTGTTGCTTGGGATTTCTTTTCCTTCTTTTACATATTCATGTTGATTTTTCACTCTCGAATGTCGTTCCTCATGCTTTTCCGTGTCTTTCTTCTTTTGGCACGCCGAACTTCTATCCTTCCTTTTCACCTTTTTTCTTCTCTTTCTTTATTCTCTGCTTTATTCTCCTGCTTTCTTGTCGGCTAAGTATGTTCTTACTATGCATTTCCATACTGCATGTGCCTCTACTATGCACTCCTGAGTCCAATTGTGGCTTTGTTGTGCACTCCGCTCCTACCTTTTCTTATTTCTTCTTATGTTCTGCATATCCTCCATACTTAGTATTTTCATGAACACTCTTATCCAAATGCCTATCCAACAGACCCCCAACACTCACATGTAGCTTCTAAAGAGCCACTCAGGCCTATTGTACACTCCTCCATGCCTCTATGAAATTTTGGGAGGTGTCCTTTATTTTCATAACATCCTTTATTATCTATGCCTCTGTTCCCAAAATTTCCTCTACACCCTGCACAGTAGGGGTCATGAGATTCTCTTTTGTGTCATGCACTGCTTGATTCACTTTTCCCTACTCTTAACCATTTCCTAAGGGTTTTGTGCCTCTTTTTCTTTATGTCTAACTGCCACATCCTTAGTAGGATTCACTATTTTAGTAGGCTAATTAAGAATGTCAAGCTCTCCCTCTTTCTTCTTGGACCTTAGGTTGTATCTATTTGGATTGCCACTGGTCCTTTCCTCTTTCCTCAGCTCATTTTGTTGGCTACCCATGAGAGCCTCTTTATATGCAGATTGAGTTAAATGAGGGGATGAAGAGGTGTCACCAAGACAATGAATTTCAGTATCTTCATCTTCTTCCTCCCTTTCTTCATCAGTAATAAGGTTATTTTGGTGAGGGGCTTGGATTATTTGATCATCCCTATCCCTATTTCTTTGATATCTTTGGATGATATGAGGGTAATTATTGAATCTTCTGAGATTACCCCTATTACTTGCATTCTAGGGGTTCCTATATCTCTGCTTTCCTTCAAATTTCAATTTCTCCATTTTTGCAGAACGTGATTTTACCAGTTTTGTCAATTCATCCACTTGCAGGTAGGTAGTAGAGGAATTAGAGGTTGAATTATAAGTCCTAACTTTTCTTCTGTCTCTATCGTATTTACTTCTAAGTTTGTTAGCCGTAAATATATTAGACTCTACTTCAAGGGTTTCATATTTCATATGAGCTAAATAGGTATCTCTTCTTTCTCTCAACATGAGGAAAAACTCAGGGTCAAAAGAACTAGCATAAGTAATCTTGGAAGAGGTTTTTATAGGATTTATTTTAGTGGGAATATTATTATACATATTATTAAATCTTTTTGAGAAGTCTAAAACAGATTCCCCCTCTTGCCTCTTAAGTGACCCAAACTCTTTAATATAGTAAAGAAAATCCTTTTTATCCCCCCAATGCCTTAAGAATGAATCATCCAGAGCTTAAATAACTACAATAGATCTAGGATTCAAACCCTTAAACCATTTCCTAGCCTCACCATCAAGGCTATGTACAAAAACTCTTATCCAAACATATTCATTTTCAATGTTAAGATTATTTGCATAATTATAAAAAGTTGAAAGGTGTTCTTCTGCAATTATGTCTTCCTCCACTGTGAACTTAGGCATGTACTTGAGGTAATATCCAACTTGGAGGGCATTCATAGGTTGAGGTAAAACAAGAGGGTCATATCTAGCAGCAATTATGGAATCCATCCTATTTCTAGGAAGATTAGCATCTTCCATTGGGATGTGAATTGTAGGAGAACAAGGGGGAGTTTGAGTTTGGATAGCTAGGACTGTCAATGTGTTTCCAGGGGAAATGGGAAAGGGGAAATGATATGGGGTTCAAGGGAAAATAAGTTTCCCCCTCTTTAGATACAATGACTTTGATAGGAGGAGGAGTAGGAACACCCAAAGTGGGAAAATATTTTAAGCTTCTGGGTCTAAACCACTTTACAATATCAGGGGAAACGGGGGTTTAAAAAATTTCTCCTTCTAAATGAAGACTAGAAGGGGGGAGTTAAACAAGAAATATTTCAAAATATAAACCTCTGTAAACTCTAGCAGATGGTATAAAAGGAGAATTAAATACAACTATTGGAGTTTTAAAATAAGAATCATGTAAATTACCAAAATCAGCTGGTACAATAGTTGAAACCCCTTCTTGTGAGGTCTTTCCTTTATTGACAATATTTTTTGGGTCAACTTCAGGTGTTGCCAGAGGAAGTTTTGGAGTATACCTCGTGTTCCTACCTTTAGGAGCCACAACTTAAATAGTGGATTCGCCAAGTGTAAGTTGCAATATTCAAGGTACTGATTTTTTATGCACCTTCAGAATCAAAATTTCTTTGTTGTTCAATCCTAGGGAAATATTTTCAATTCATTCCATGAAAATGACACCAATAATGTTGGCACTGAGAGTCATCCTTAGATTCCAAGAGGATAAGCCCAGTACCCATCAAAATTTTTGTGGAGGTGAGTTTATGAATGGAGGTCAAATGGACAAAGCTCAATACAAGAAAGTTTTAACACATAAACTAGACAAGCAATGCATAGGGAAATGAGGTATTCATTAACTTCAATCAATGGTTTAAGGTTAAAAGTAAGAAGGGGGAATAATTAGTGAGAAGGGTTGACAAGTCTTCCATGAGCATCTGGCCTTGAAGCAACTAGGTGAAGAAAAACTCAGGCACAAGAGCACTCTTGAAATTATGTTTCAAACACAGAAATATATCACAACAACATAGTAATCAAACCTCCATTACTATGCGACTACAACAACTCATCTGGATCCTCCATGCATGAGCATTTCAGCACAAGAGGAAACAAGGTAACAAAGAAAATACTAAAATAGGTCACAACAGTACTATAATCAAACCTACATTACAATACAATTACAACCCTCATCTGGAACCTCCATGCACGAGTGTTTCACAACCAATTAAACAAGATGATGAAAGAAATTGACTTCTATTAATGTGAAAGTCTCAAGTCTAATACATAACCAGAGAACAACTCTGGTATCAAAATATTACAAAACATGGAGCTCTGCTCAACAATTCGACGACCTTAACAAAATATTGAATTGATCTATTTATAATCAGATCAGTCGACAACTTCTAGTAGTGTGATCTGGCCATCCCATTCAAGGATTTTCATCTATGCATCCTTCTATGAGACATTGTGTGTTTCCTCTCAAAAGATGCAAACTCAACTCGATATGGGCCTGTAAAAGAAACCATCCATTGTTGTACCTTGGGTTGATAGTTATGTCTCCTAGGCCATAGCTTCCAAGCTTCCAATTTATGGATTGAGCTGAGGTTTCATATATTGGTCCTTTTTCATTAACTAAATGCTCGTTGGGATTTGAGCGCGGCTGGATGACTAGTGGGAGACCACCTATCGCTATTGGATATGAAATCACACGCACATTTGATTTTGAGGATGTCAAAATAGGTTTTGACCCACACTGCTTTCAAGCCCGAAATGCACTATCTTCCGCCATGTGGCCTCCCCGCAATACTGTGGTTTGTATTTCGGCCCACCTTTGGATTTTAACGCTCGCACAACTTGTGGTGCCAAAATGATTGGTATTCGTTGATCTGATCATGATATGTGATTTGGGCACATCGACTATTTTAGCATACCCACCAAAGATTTATCCACCTTCCAACTTTGGAATCCTTCCATCTGTGCTTGGATATAGTGTTACATTGAACTGCACAAGGGTTCTCGACCGCTGCAGACTACACTATCTTGTTTTCCCATGATCATGGTTGTCACCTACGACCCTAAACAATTTTATTTGATAACACAGTGTACCCTCGAATGGATGAAAATGACTTGGAATGTTAGTATACATAGTTTTGAAAATATAATATGCATGAAAACTAACAATTTGTTTGGCTGGGGAATGTTTAAATTGTAGGAAGAGAATGGTCTTCGATATGGCAGTGTTGTAAGCCCATAAGGAACACCAATTTATTTTTGAACTAAATTTATATCGGAAGGAAAGTCACATACTTTTGAATCTAGTTCCTGTGCGGAACAAATCTGAAAATAAAAATTTAGAAATATGTGGGTGACATATTTGCAAGAAAATCTTGATCTTGAAATTGATGATAATACCTCATAATTTATGTTTTATTGGTGATAAAGGTGAGACAAAAAATATTTGTCTAGGAAGGACAGGTGAAGGTTGTCAAGATTGAAAGAATGAAATAGGCTACTACTGAGACAGGAGAGCCATGTGGTAATCCATGATCTCCCTAGAATATGTTGGTTATGTCAACACAAGCCAGAGGGATGCCTCGATAGAGAAATTCTTAGGGATGCCTCGATTGTATGGATCAGTGAAGTATTTAGAACTCTTCATGTGCGAGAAATCATTGGAAAGGAAAGATGGATCTCTCAAGGGACTATATAGTAGAGAAGGGGATGCATGATCCTGAGCCTAGAGGGTGAGTGGCCACAAGGAAGAGTAGACTTTGATGATTATTATAAAATATTGTTTGGTATCATGCACACAATGGGTATGACTAGGAAAAACTATGAACCAATATAACAAGATGACCATGTGGATGTGAATCCATGAACAACACAGATAAGTATTGTGCTAGATTTGAAAATTTCCTCTTGAATTTTGCACAAAAATAAAAAACAAATTCATGAAATTTTTATTAATATGCTTGTTGTCCAAGATTATTGAAGGAAGGTGATGAAAGCCAAGATTCTAGAAAGGACCCGACCAAGAAAGAGGAACAATATTTCTAAAGTAGCTGAACACTGAGGATGATGTTCCTTTTTAAGGGGGACGGGATTGTGATACCCTTGTTTCCCCCAGCTTGTAATTAATCATTAATTATGATTACCATGCTATGGCATGGGAACAATGAAAATGTATTATTGTTTATATTTCCAATAACCAAATATGGGGGTGAAGCCTTGATGTACTAGCCATGATATAACTAGAGGAAAGAGTGAGGAAACAATATATAGGGTTCACTATGTCAAAATGACCCAAATTATCCTTGATAAAATAATAAGCCTCAGATCCTAAGGAAAAATCAGTTAATGAAAGAAATAATGGTGGTTTAAAAATCAACTACCCCCATAAATGGAAGCATTGAGGGTCTGGCTAAGGGTACAAAAAACTATTAGCCCGAAGTACCACAAAGTGCATTTTTCCAGTAGGCTCAGACTAACCCGAGTGCATATGAAAGAAGGAATATAATAGGTCAATAACCTTCCTAGGGAGGAAAAAGGTGTGCAAGAATACACGAAAAAAAGGCAGATAAGAAGGAGACAGATCGGGGAGAGGGGAATGCATTGTTGGCACAAGATTGATTAGACGAGGGTCCTTCTTAGGTTACCAACAAAAGGTACCTATTAGTCTAGAGCTCTTGCATTTTTCGTCTCCTTTGAATAGAAGAAGTCTCACCTAAAGCGCAACCAAGACGGAAGGATAGGGAAGGGAAAGGAGAGTACTTAGGTGGGTTCACAGACCCTTCAAGAATATCCCGATATTGTGAAAGAAAAACTACCTACAGAATATATCTGCTCTCATACATGTAGGAACTGAAGCTACTTAGGTTTTGAAAATCATTCATACATAGAAACATCATATGGAACTTATGAAGCATAATGAAGTACTATAAAGATACAATGCAGAAGCATAAAAACAGAGTGATGCAACATATTTTAGAATTTTGGATCCTTATTTATATATTATCTTTAGATATTTCTCAGTTACAACCTCAGAGATACAAATTGGTTCTCTGTTACAGACTCCTCTCTCTCGAACCATGCCACAGAGCTCTTTTTACCCAAAACTATATACAGATTACATTTTCAGAGCTCAAACCCAACTTCTCAACAATAGATAACAAAAAGAAGACAAAAACCCTTTTACAATCATGATTGAACCTTTTTACAATCATATTCATCCCATATATATAATTTGAGTCATGTCTTATGGCTTGTAGTTCACATGCTTTATTGTTCTGTTGCAACTGCTTTTGCCTTGCTGGCATTGTGTTGTCCTTTTCAAAATTGATTTCTGTTACTTATCCTTGCTCTATTGTTCAACTTATTCTATAGCTTGCAGAACTTGTGATAAACCAAAACTAGGATTGTAGTCCTTCTTGCGTAGCTTCTCATCCAAAAATGAAGGGCCCAACAGGCTCCGACCACAAACCTTGACTCGCCCTCGATTCAAGTACTCGGCTCTTTCAAAGCTTCTAGGAGAAACTATTGATTTCCATTGTTCTCCTCTTCCTCTTTCCTTTTCTCTTATGCTTGCGCTTTCTCTTCTTCTACCTTTTCAAACGAAGGGCCCAATTCTGGAACCAACTTCAAGGCCCACTTGTTGACTTTCTAAAAGCTTCCAAATTTATCTTGCCATTTTCTAGCAAGGAGTGAGGCCTCAACGATGAATTGTTGGGTCACATCTGTAATACATTACTTTGGTTTGGATGCGACCAAAGAGTTCCATTCTGAGTTTGTTCTTGCATCGACCTAATGCATTTGCATGTAAACTATTTGAATGACAGGTCGAAATTCCTGCAACTCCTTCTTACCTAAAGATTTCACCTCAAAGAAAGCATTCAACTAATTGTCCACTTGTTGACTCTGTTCAAACTTTTGTTGTTGCTCCAACAGATCCATTGTAGCCGCAACTTCTTCATTCAACACCTGGATTCTAGTGCGTACATATTCTAAAGTCTGGTTGTGCCTAGAGATGAGGCCCATATAATCATTGACTTTTATGAAAATATGTGTGCACTCAGTTGTGTGCTTGTGTAGTGTTTCTCGAGCATTATTGCGTTCTAGCACTATCTTCTCCATCTACTCCTATAGCTTCTGAGGTTGATTCTCTGCTTCCTACTGAGTTTTCCACAACTGTACTTCCAAATTCTTGGCGCAAATGGCCAATTGTGACCATGATCCTTGGAGGAGTTCAATATGATGCTCTGGCTCTCCTACATCACTGGATTCTAGCAGTTGGGGTGTGACCCTTCGTATTTTTGGCCAGGCTTCAACAAGACTTTCCTAAACTCTTTCCAGTATGTGCTCGACTTGGATATTTGCGTGTTCTTTTTGTTTTATGCACACTTGTGCAATGAGCGATTCCTCCCTTGTGAACTCTGTATACCTCTCGGCCCACTGGAGCCTCTTCTCCAGTTGATCAGTTGATTCTCTAATCATTCCAACTTAGTGCATTGTTGGCCATTGTGCAAGGTCAGCAGATGAAGGCGTTGCATCCTTGGGTGCTCGGACCTACAGGGGAAGTCTAATGGTCATTGAATGTTATGAAGGAGTCTCCAGCTCCTTCTCTCCTGTGGGTGGTCTTGGCACAAGCCTCAACCTAAACGCTGATGGCAGGAGTGTTAGAACCTTTGTTGCGCTTTTCCCTAATGTTGATTCTGGTTCCTTCTGAACCTCTGGTAGCTCCTCCTCTTTGTGTGCCTCTGCTTTTGGATTTGTGCTTCCCATGGCACCCTCTACCTTGGCCATTGAGGAAATGTGATGGGGAATTTAAACTTATGGCTCCTATACCATTTGAATGTCCTTATACTACCCAAAAGGTATGATCTACTAGTCCTGGGCGTCAGGGTTTAGGCTAGTGAGTTGAAGTCTCTTATTCGGTACTTCTGGATTTGGACCAGAAAGTTCTAGTCTCTACTCATGTAACTCTGGACTTGTTTATGCGAGTTCGAGATCAAGTAGTTCTGGGGTTTCGACCTGCATGGGATCCGGATGAGTGGTTTGTGATGGAGTGGTGGTTTCTGGGGGTGGCGATTGGGGTTGTGGTAGTGACAGAGGGTGCTCGGTGAAGATGGTGGATGGATGGGTGTCAGGCTTAGGGTCATCCTAAATATGTATGATTGGGGTTGCTTGGACCATTGAGTGAGTCTGGGGGATGGAGGATGAGAGGGGTTGGGGGTTCAGAAATTTTCTCGACGAGACCCCTGTTCTTAACTTCTTGGACATTTGCTTCTAAATGAATGCAATGCTCAGTATTTCGTTAAAATCATTACCTGTCAACAGGGCTTGCTTTGGCAGTTGCAGGAATATATACAATGTCATATTATTGAGATCTAATGGTTGCATCTACTCCTCTTCTTTGGATTCCTTCTATGCCAGATGTTCTTTTTTCTGCACCTTTGAGCCTGAACTTGGTCCTACCCTTGCTTCTTTACCTTTCTTCTTCAACAGCTCGACGGGAAAAATGTAGTGTATCCCTGACTTTCACAGGTTGCATTTAACTCTAGGCCCTAACATTACCTCCATGTTTAATTCCTCCTCATATAAGTAGAACAAAAACATCCTTTAATGGAATTCCTCCATATTGGTATACCTCAGCCATACAAACGTATGGTGTCAGTTCATTCTGAAGGCTATGTTCCTCGTGTTTCACTTGAGGAGCTCATGTGGAATGCACAACCTCTGCATTGTGTCTATGAGCTCGTTATACCACTTGGAGAACGTTGTGTTTTTTAAGGTTGTGTTCTTCGAGTCCACCCTTGAATGCCAAGTCTCAAACATATTTTCTAGGTGGCCCTTATCCACTAGTGCCAATGGTCTTCCAGCAAGTGGCATCCACTTGAGCACTGTGAATGCAAGAAACATGTATCCATATGTGAAGGTGTCTCCCTTCTCTTGGGCTTCCTTGCAAGCCATGATTAGTTCCTCCAATAGGTAACTACACCAATTGAATACAATGCCATTGGCGCAAAAAACCACAATTGAAAATGCATCCAACATGCATTCTCCCTTGTAATATGACCTCATGACTTTACTGGCTATGATGTAGAAGCTAGTTTTGGCCATCTCATGTAGGATGGGGTATATTTTGGTTATGCACCCCCCCCATCTACATGTGAAACCTTTCATATAGGATGGGCTCCCCTTTCTTTTTGTCGTGCTTGTTGGGACCCTGGAATCCTTTGGACACGTCCTCGCCCTCAAGGAACAGTCCCGTAAGCTGGAAGATGTTTTTGGCGTGGATTGTATATTTCCTATCCAACCAAAGACTTGTGTTGTGCACCCTATTGATCAGGAACTTGTTTCATCGTGCAACTTTTCTAGTGGTATAAAACAATATTAGGTCCATGAGGTTAATGATAGTTGAGTTAAACAAGTTGATAAATTTGGGCTTTGGCACAAACTGCATTCCCTGCAACTCATCATGAGAAATACTCCAGAAAATCTCTATGTTCATATGGGGGAACAAGAATTGATCTGTTAAGTCGAGATCAAGGAGCTTGACCTGCTCCACCTTCCCCTTGAGATCAGCCATGACCTCAACTCAGGGGTCACAGGGCTCGTCTAGTACTGCATCTTTGGAGATAATTCTTTGACTTCGTGTAGCTCTCGACATTGTACGTTCTAGATTATCAGCAAATTTCGTAGCAAAAAAAGTAGTGGGGATCACAACTACAGGTCTCACGATTACATAGGCTTGCTCGATCTGCAGAATTTGAAAAATCTCTAAGTGATTTCTGGAAACAATGCATTCTACAATGGTTCCCAGGGCCTTATACTCGGGCTTAGCTGGCAGGTTCACTAATAAATTTTGTTCATCATTACCCTATGGACGCAACTTGGATATAAGTTGTCCGATGAGATGGGTTAACAGGGTAAATCCTATTGGGAGATTCTGACATTTACTATGCAAGTTGGATAGGGTTGTGGTAGATTTTAGACCTTACTATTTGATGGATGAGAATCCTAACGTGAATACCGATGGCATATTCGCGTATCGTAGCTTTATGGCTTAACTGAATTCATATAGGGTATCATAATGGAAATAAAGGTTGTGACAGGACTGGGTTTGTGTGGCACATGGACTCAGATTGCATTCGTATTCTCTCTCCCTCTGAACACAAAGGGGTCCCTATCATATTAATGACTTTCATTAATGGGTTCTTGACACTTTTGAAAAATAAAATGAACTACATGTCGCGGCACAACACTGCACACATCGAATTTATTAACTGAATTTACATAAATTACAAAAAAACTCAAATCTAACTACTATACATGCTCCTTTGGACTAGAGAAAAATTCCTTTAGATTAGTTATGAGACATATTGGGTTTCAGGCGAGCGGCATTCACCCATCTTAACCGCAACATACCATCCAGTAGTGCAAGTCCGACTACTCCAAAAGGTCACATCTCTGCAACTATAAATGGTCTGTATCAATGCATGTGCAACTTGCCTAGATGCTTCTTGTTCCAAATTTCATAGAGTAGGACCTTGTCTCCCTGCACAAATACTTTAGTCTTAATGTGTTTGTCATGCCAAGATTTCTTCCTTTCTTTCTCAACTGAATGATGGAAGTCTGCTAAAAACATGGTATCTTCAAGTTCTTGTAACTCCATGAGTCTATGTGCAACTGATTCTTCCTCCAAGATGTGTGTGATCTGTGAAATGTATGAACTTGGAGTAACAAATTTTGTAGGCACCACAACCTCTTTCCTATAAACTAGCTGAAATGGAGTGTACTTGTGGAGTTTCTTTGTGGTTGTCCTGTAAGCCCATAGTACTGTTGGATCTCTATCATCCTAATCTTACCTATTTTGAAACAAACATTTGTTAACCCTCTCTCTAGAATCTGGTTAAACACCTCTACTATTCCATTGGCTTGCGGGCCGTAGGGGCTTCTTTTATGTTGTTGGATCAAGAACTCTATTGTAAGTTTTTATATGGTACTACTGATAAAATGAGCTCCTTGATCATTGGTCAGGCTCCTAGGAAATCCAAATCGAGTGATGATATTTTCAAGAATGAACCTAGAAGCAGTATCAATTGAACAATCTTGAAAAAATGTTGCCTCAACCCAATGTGTAAGGTAGTCAGTTGTGGTAATAATGTACCTAGCCTTTGAATTCTTAGTTGTGGGGTTGATTGGCACAATGAAGTCAACCACCCACTTCTAAAAATCTTGTAGAGCTCAAACTGGTTGAAGTGGTAATTCATCTCATCGTGAAGGCTTAACCACTCTTTGACAGACATCACATGATCTAGCATATACCTTTGCATCCTTGAAGAGTGTGGCCCACCATAGTCCGTCTTGAAGAAATTTATGCACAGTGGCCTTTCCTCCCACATGACCTCCCGCAACTCCACTGTGGCACTCCCATAATATATCCCGCCTTTCAATATCCAAGACACATCTCCTGAGGATACTATCTAGTCCCAATTTATACAATTTCCCTCAATCAAATGATAGTCTGGTGCTCTAACCACCATATGGCGTTTCTAGGTTGTGGAATATGTTTCTGGGAAGGATCCTGTACTTAGGAATACTGCTATGTCTTCCAGGTATTCTGGTATGGCTTCAACTCAGAATAGTTCTTCATATGGGAGTTGATCATCAACTTCTCTTCCACTTTCCCCTGAGTCTAATCGAGACAGGCGATTAGGCCCTATGTTGCATCTTTTAGGATTAATAATTACTTCAAAAGAAAATTCGTGAAATGATATCAATCATCTACAAATTCTCCCTTCCAACATAGGTTTTTTAACTAGATATTTTAATGCAGAATGATCAATAAAGAACTTAAAATGAGAACCTAACAAATACTGCCTAAATTTCTGCAAATCATAAATCATATCTAAACCCTCCCTTTTTGTCATTATATAGTTGCGCTTAGCTTGCAATAACTTCCTTCTCACAAAATAGATAGAATCTACGTGGACGTGAAATTCGTTTTCCCAATTTGGAAATATCAGAATAGGTGTTGCGCTGAGCTTATCCTTTAGGGTTTCAAATGCTTTATCACATTCTGGGTTCCATTGAAACACTTCGACCTTCTTTAGTAGATTTTCTAGCAGTGCAGTGATATTTTCATATCTTCTGATGAACCTACGATAGTACCCTATGTGTCCCAGCATGGAGTGCAACTGCTTAACACTTGTCGGTGGAGGCATGTTCACAATGAACAAAAATTTGGTTGGGTCTACCAATACTCCCTCTTGGCATACTATGTGGCCTAAAAAATTTCCATGTGGCACACTATGTAGCGCTACATACCATCATACTATGTAGCGCTACATGTTCCTTGAGCAGGCTATATATTGTCCAATCATCCATATAGACTTCTATAAACTTGTGAATAAATTCTCAAAAATATGCTATTACAATCCTGGAAAAAAATGTAGGGGCATTCTTTAGGCCGAACAACATCACATTGTATGCAAATGACCCCCATTTTGTTATGAATGTGGTCTTCTTTTTGTCCTCTTCAACAATCCTTAATTGGTGATACTATGAAAATATGTCTGTAAATGAGTAAGACTCTTTCCCCACAACCTATTCTAGCATCTCATCAGTAAAAGGTGTTAGAAAAGGGTCATGCACACAGGGAGAGTTAAGGTTTCTATAGTCTACACAGACCCAAGTATCCTATGTACCTTTCTTTCTCTGGATGACTATTGGGCTGACCCATTCTTCTTCTTCCAATGAAAAAATAAGTCCATCTTCCAACATCTTGTATATTTCCCTCTTAACCTTCTCTTTCACTCTGGGTTAAGGCGGTATGATTTATGCCTCACAAGTTTTGATCCTAGTTTTAATTCAATTTTCATTTCTCCCATAAATACTTTGATCCCTTTTAACTCTGGAAATTTCTTTGGGAACAAATCCTCATATTACCGCAACAAACTATCTATTTCTTGACTAGTTTTCTCATTCCAGTAATTTCCTACCATAGATATCTTAGGTTTCTCTGTGGTCCCTATATTGAATTTGTGCAACTGTAATGGTTGATTATAAGAACCATCAGTCTGACTCGGTATGATGTTATGGATTTCTTTGTTCCCATTTGTTTCTTTAATGGCTAGGTTTCTCAATTCTTCTAAATCATCTAAGCTTTCCAAATCCTTCTCAATCTTATAGCATTCTATAGGTCTCTTGTCTAGGGTTAGGTGAATATTAGTCTGAAGTTCTTGGCTATGCTTTTCACATACCACTAGGTCCGATTTTTGATTACTATTGTATGTAAAAACAAATTCTTTGATCCTTTGCAGGACTACTTCAAACTCAGGGTACTTGTAAACAAGAATTCCCTGCAAAAGTGATCTTCCAACGGTTGTTAGTCATTGGTCTGTCTTCTAGTTTCTTCAAGCATGAACCAAGTTTTCGAGATTGGACCTAATGAGTGGGGAAATACCTGAACCCAGAAGAGAGATGGTATTTCTGCAACTTTACACTGTGTCACACATTGTTTAATATGTTCTTTAGGGTCAGACTCTCAATTGAAAAATTTTGCAACTCGAAAATCCATCTGCATCTCTGATTCCAAATTCTTTGTATCTTGAATTCTATAATTGATATCTTTCTTGAAATCATCCCAATTCTTGAGTAAGTATTTGTGATTGGACAACCATTTAGAAGGGGTGTCCTGGAGGGATAAATCCAGTACTGAGATCCTTTGATCCTTCACCACCTTTTCTTCCATGCTTAGCAGAAAAATATCATATCTTGAGGTACCATCATTTACTGGGTGTTCTCTAACCTTGGTTCCAACCCATCTAGTTTCCATGATAGTTGCGCATCTTCTTGAGAATCTTTCATATCAGACTTGCTGCCAACTGTCAAATGCTATTTCTAAATCTTCGTCTGCTGACTGCATACTTCTCCAACTTACTGGTCCATCAACAGTAGGATTTATGTAATATTCTCTTGTTCCTATTGTTACAGTGTACAACTCATCCAAGTTGTAATGACCCTTTACTTATTAATATGAATAATTTCATAAATAACCCTAAAAATTAGCTAAATTATAATTAATTATTATATAACCATAATTAATTATATGTTATTAATTAATTATTTTGATTATGATTAGCCGAAGTATGATTAACTCTTTAATTAAGGGTTAATGAATGATTAATTGTTAAGTGAGTCATTAATTGATTAAGTATTAAATTAATGGTTAGTGATTAATT
>ML818088.1:132796-148660 GCA_009831015.1 Picea engelmannii
AATATTGGAGAAAATTTATTGCTAACTTTTCATCCATTGCAGCTCCATTACATGCTGTGACAAGTGTCAAGCAAGTTTTCCAATGGGGAGGCAAGCAACAACAGGCTTTTGATACTTTGAAAGAAAAGATCAGTTCAGCGCCGATTCTGCACTTCCAAATTTAAGACAACCTTTTGAAATCCAGACAGATGCAAGTAATTGTGCAACGGGAGTAGTTTTTCTTCAGTATGGTAAGCCAATTTGTTTTCATTCTGAGATGTTTAATGGTGTCGTGATTAATTATCCTACTTATGATAAGGAATTGTATGCATTGGTTCAAATTATTAAAAAATGGAAGCATTATTTGTTGGGAAAAGAAACCATTATTCACACCAATCATCAACCTTTGCAATACTTACAATCACAGACAAAGCTACAACAAGCTAGGCACTTCAGATGGATGGGTTTTCTTCAACAGTTTCATTTGGTTATCAGGTATAAGAAGGGCATTTTTAACAAAGTCGTTGATATGCTTTCAAGGCCTATTATTAGTGCTTCAGTTATTCTTAAGCAGAGTCCTATAATGCATGAAAGTTATGTGGAGCAATATGCTTTAGATACTGACTTTAAGGAAGTGTATGAAACTTTGTGCCACTCTAACCATGTTGAAGAATTGGATTATCATGTGCATAATAATCTATTGTATCATCTTGGAAAGTTGTGTATTCCACAGGGGGAAAGAATCAACATCATAAGGGAAGCACATTCTTCTCTTATTGCTGGTCATTTTGGTGTAGGCAAGACAATGGATAATTTGCAAAGATACTGCTATTGGCCTAAGATGAATGAAAGTGTTTCGCGATATGTTCGAGGATGTTCATTCTGTGCTACAAGTAAACCTAGTAATCGAAAGTTGGGTTTGTACACTCCACTTCCATTTCCTTCTCGACCTTGGGAAAGTATTTCCATGGATTTTGTTGGTGGTTTACCTATGTCGAGATGAGGTCATGATTATCTTTATGTTGTGGTTGATCATTTTAGCAAGATGTGTATTTTGATGCCTTGTACTAAGCAGGTAACGGTAGAACAAACGACACAGTTGTTCTTTCAAAATGTTTGGGTGCATTTTGGATTGCCTAAGTCCATTATTTCTGATAGGGATTCTCGATTTATTGGAAGTTTTTGGTCAAGTTTATGGGCATTCATTGACACTAAACTTAAAAAGAGCACAACTTTTCATCCATAAACAGATGGTCAGACAGAGGTGGTAAATCGTACAGTGGTGCATTTTCTTCATGATTATTGCAGTAAGCATCCTAAACTTTGTGATGAACATTTACACTACATTCAACATGCGTACAATCGAGCTAAGAACTCCTCAACTCAAACGTCGCCATTTGAAGCATGTTTTGGCTATTTGCCCAAGTCGCCTTTAGATTTCATATTTGGGAAAGATATTGTTGTCGATGGTCAATATGACATTGATAGGGCAGAGAAGTTAATTGAACAAATTTAGTCAATACATCAGGTGGTGCAAGAGCAGTTGGAAAAGAGTCGGGCCAAGTACAAGACGAGACATGATAAGCATCGTGTTGATCATAGTTTCCAAGTTGGAGATGAAGTTTGGCTTTACATCAGTAAGGAGAGGCTTAAAGGAGAAGGTAAAAAGTTGAAACCAATTCGATATGGTCCTTTCAAGATTATCGATAAGATTGGTAATAATGATTTTCGTTTATATTTGCCTCCTTATATGCAGATGTATGCAGTTGTTAATGTTGAGAATTTGAAGTTGTATGAGCCTCCATTGATTGATGATCAAGGAGAGAATGTTCAGATTCCTTCCATAGATGACTTTTCTCTAGAGTATCTAAAAGAACTGCAGGAAGACACCATCCTTGACAGGAGAATGCGAACTTCAAAACGAGGAAATGTGGAGTATTTGCGAGTTGGTCTTAAAGGGACGAATCCAAGCAAGGCCAAGTGGATTGAGGTTGGAAGGGTGAGGGAACTTTACCCTCATCTTCACATAGACTGAAAATAGTCTTTTGGAGGTCCAAAAGCTTCCCAATGGGGAGGTGTGATTAGGGGATCAAATTTTGCTCAAAAATTCAAATTTCTCGGAATCGCTTCAAATCGGATGAGAGCGTAGGCCTCGTTGTTGCAAACCTAATACAACTCATTTCGTCTCAAACAGACATCGGGAGCGAGAGATATAGTGATCTGTTCATTAAGTCAAACAGACAAAAATTTTGGTGCTGACTGTATAGTCCATACAGTCCATACATGATGATGTGGTAGGGCCGTACAGACCGTACGATGATGTGGCAACTGATGATGTGGCAGAATCTGGTTGGATATTGAAGGCAAATGATGTGTTGACACGTGGCGTTTTGTTGGTCAATGATTGGGTGCCACATGGCCCAATCATGGGCTACCACGTGGCACCCCAGAATTGGTTGGTTGTATGTTAATAAAATGTAATGGAGTCTGTGGGGTTTGACCCCCAGACCTCCCCCCGGTGTAAGGTTTAACAATGGTCGCCCTACCAACGAGCCATCAATTCGTTCTTATTTATTATATGGTTTCAACAATATTTAAGTTTGATCATTGTATAAAACAGAAAGGGGGGTCGGGCCGGGGCTTAGCCCCGACTCATGGTTTCTTTACATTACATATAACCGTGGTATAATATATATGGCATGGGGTTTTAATACAAAGCCGTGGTTTGGTTATATAACATATAACCATTGTTTATATACGAGAGTTGCATTGCAATGGGCCCAGCCCGCGGTCACATATCTATTGCATATGACCCTTATGCTATACGGAAGTTTGCGCGTGGGAATTTTGAACAGTTGGCACGGTTTTGACCGTTAGCCCTTTTTTTGCCAAACGAGCGATTGTATGACTCATATTCCCAGGTGCCTAGGCGGTTAGGGGTTGGCGCGCCCTTAACCATCCTATGGTTTGCACCATTGGCACAGTTGCACCCAATGCTGGGTTTTCACACTTTAAAATGCATGTGAGCCAGGTTCAAACAAGAGGGGTGCATTTAGTAGATGCAGAGACAACAAGCTTGAAGACGGAGACTTCCAGGAGGCCTAACTTCTTCATTTTTCGACCGATTGAGGTGCCAAAAGAGCCCAAACAGGGGTTTTCGGATGCTCTAAAGCCATTGGAGCAGTCGGTTTGTCAGTTTGAACATTGTAAGACATTTTTTTGATCACTTTGAGAAATTAATAATAATGATCCATTGGAAGCTGGACCAGGAGATGTAGCCCGAGAGAGGGGTGAACTCCTTTATCAAATTGTTGTGTTTATGTGCTTATGTTCATTGTTTATGTTGCTTTCTATGTGTATTTTTCATAAGTAATCATTTAATCTATGTGTTGCAAACTGATCCTTTTGCTTTAAACACATAACTTTCACTTGCAATAATTTTCAAGTTTTTCAAATTTTCTTCAATTTTAGATCAAACTATAGTACGTAATTCACACAATGATTAACCAAAGGTTGGTCAAAACCTAATAAAAAGTCTCAATAATACTTACTAAAAGGGAAACTCATTACCATTTCCAAGGTTACAAATCATCAACAAATAGTTGCTAGAGTCATCATGCGACGAGAGTATCCATCCATGGCTCAAAATTAGGTTTTGTCTATTCCATTAGACATCCTTTGCTCATCCTTCTACAAATAAATTGACCTATGACTACCAAATCTTCCATTACCATAGCATCCTTCATATTCCTAGGGAATAACTAGTTGGGATCTCCGATATCTACTCCTTGTATGTCTCATGAGGTACAAATACTTTGAAATTAAGGTTTTGATCTTCAATATCTACTCCTTGTATGCCTCATGAGGTACAAATGCTTTGAAATTAATGTCCTTGAGAGAGTCGTCAACTAGTCTCATCATCCTTTCCTCTTACCAAGTATCCACCCTCGAACAGTAGTTGGATAATGCCTATAAAATTCACTGATTATTGCCATTGTTTCCTCCTCCATTGGGTGCAACATGAATGTGTGTTTTCCTTCGAGCCCAAACTAAACATGAAAGTCCAATAAATCAATACCGTATCCACTACAAGCATTTGCTTCACTCTATAGTTGATAACAACCAACCATATCATTGACTTTTATTGTATTTTCATATTAGAAGAGTAGTACTATTTTGTTTTTTCCAATAAAAAAAGAATAATGCTTCAAATTTACAAAGATGTTTAAAGTTTATATATGTAAAGTTTAATTTTAAAAAGATGTTAACATTATATATATGTATTTTCAATTTTGTTTCTCATTTTCTAATGGAATATTTATGGATATTAAAGTTATTGTGTTAAATATATTCATATAATTATTAGCACAAATTAAATTAATAATTTCAATATTGTATTTGTTGCAATAGGAGAAACATTGTCCTCAATTGACATTCAATTTTATTGAAATAAGATTTAAAATGTATCAATATCTCTATACATTGTAATCTAAAATATTTTTTATAAATTTTTAATATATATTACTGCCCGCTCCCAACTTCACTTTGCGTGTAAAATTGAGAGAAACTTCTACTCTTTCTAGACATTTGTATCCACCTTCCCAATGTCTTCGAAACTCTAGTGCAACATAGTAAAAAATTAAAATTTTAGAAAATATTATTAAAAAATATAAAAAAAATTAAAAAAATTTATTAAAAAATTAATTGTTCACTATTTCAAATTTCACTTATCACATTGCCATTTCAAAAAAATTACAAATATTCATTCCATTCTCACTTTGTTAGAAATATTCACCTATAGCCATTCCATTCTCACTTTGTTAGAAATATAAGAAAAATAAGATAAACAAAATACAAGCAAATACATCCATAAAAAGATTTTCTCCCCTCGCTAAAAACAATCATAAAAAAATTTGAATATCCAATTGAGCTAACTCCTGCTCACTTCCATAACAAGATTTTCTCCTCAATTTGAAACTGACCTATGACTACCAAATCTTCCATTACCATAGCATCCTTCATATTCCTAGGGAATAACTAGTTGGGATCTCCAATATCTACTCCTTGTATGTCTCATGAGGCACAAATACTTTGAAATTAAGGTTTTGATCTCCAATATCTACTCCTTGTATGCCTCGTGAGGTACAAATGCTTTGAAATTAAGGTCCTTGAGGGAGTCATCAACTAGTCTTATCATCCTTTCCTCTTACCAAGCATCCACCCTCGAACACTAGTTGGATAATGCCTATAAAATTCACTGATTATTGCCATTGTTTCCTCCTCCATTGGGTGTAACACTGGTTGACACCAACTCATCGAATCCAAAGGTTTTCTAGGTGGACTAATATGTGGATTTCCTTATATTTGTTGACCATCTGGCAAGGCACTTTTTGTCCATACTCGACAAGTTTCCATGTCAAGCCTTTCGTCATTGTGGTTTAATGTTCACCTCCAAAATCCCTCTCATCCATCTGTCTATAGAAGATCCAATACTTTATCTTTACTTGTGATCAAATTTGGGATCATGGAAACCATGTCATTGATATGGACCATGGTCAAGCATTTCCTTTCCTCGAAATTCTATGATGTCTGGATGGTGTCTTGTTACATTAAAATTTTGATAGAGAAGAACTATGAGACGCGGGTGAGTGGAATTTATGAGACAGTGCACACTTATCTGAAAACTAGGTTAGGAAGCACAAGACCCAGATAATCAATGCATATCTTTCTTACATCATGGCTGAAGCCAAAATGTTGAATCAAACACACTAGGAGAAGAAGATTTCCAAGTCAAACAATTCATGTAATTAAAGGTTTAATTAGTGATCAAAATCGAATTGAATCTATATGGAAAGATGAATGGTCAAAATGATGACAAGCGTGAGTGTTTAATTGATTTTATAGATGAATCTTCAACAATAGTAAGAAAGACTTTATAGTAATAATACTTACTTTATAGTTGTGGATATAAAAGACTTTTAATGCATGTATGTTTTTCTTCAAGCCCAAACTAAACATGAAAGTCTAATACATCAATACCCTATCCACTACAAGCATTTGTTGCACTATATCATTGACTTTTATTGTATAACGACCAACCATATCATTGACTTTTATTGTATTTTCATATTAGAAGAGTAGTACTATTTTGTTTTTTCCAATAAAAAAAGAATAATGCTTCAAATTTACAAAGATGTTCAAAGTTTATATATGTAGAGTTTAATTTTTAAAAGATGTTAACATTGTATATATGTATTTTCAATTTTGTTTTTCATTTTCTAATGGAATATTTATGGATATTAAAGTTATTGCGTTAAATATATTCATATAATTATTAACACAAATTAAATTAGTAATTTCAATATTTTAGTTGTTGCAATAGGAGAACCATTGTCCTCAATTGACATTCAATTTTATTGAAATAAGATTTAAAATGTATCAATATCTCTATACATTATAATCTAAAATATTTTTTATATTTTTTTAATATATATTAGTGCCGCTCCCAACTTCACTTTTCCTGTAAATTTGAGGGAAACTTCTACTTTTTAAGGACATTGGTATCCACCTTCCCAATGTTTCAAAAACTCTAGTGCAACATAGTAAAAAAATAAAATTTTAGAAAATATTATTAAAAAATATAAAAGAATTTTAAAAAATTTATTAAAAAATTAATTGTTCACTATTTCATATTTCACCTATCACATTGCTATTTCAAAAAAATTATAAATAGTCATTCCATTCTCACTTTGTTAGAAATATTCACCTATCATTTTAGTATTTAAAAAAACAAAAATACAAATAACCATTCCATTCTCACTTTTCTCACTTTGTTAAAAATATAAACAAAATAAGATAAATAAAATACAAGAAAATACATTCATAACATGATTTTCTCAGCTTACTAAAAACAATCATAAAAAAAAATTGAATATCCAAGTGAGCTAATTCATGCTCACTTTCATAACAAGATTTTCTCCTTAAAAAACCTTTCTTAAAAACAATCATAAAAAACTTTGAATATCCAAGTGAGAACTCTTGCTCACTTCCAACACTTACTCCTAAGAGTGTTTAGAAGCATGGACAACATGCCACCAAAACTTTTTCATAGTCAAGGTTAACGTAACAAACCTATCATAATGTTTAAATATTTATGCAGTACAATAAAATGAAAAGAAACATCCAATGATATGGAAGCCAATGATATGGAAGGAAGAACATGACTTTCCAACCTAAAGAAATATCCAATGATATGGAAGGAAGAACATGACTTTCCAACCTTATTTAGCCCAGCCATGTTAGGCTTATGGAATTTTTTTTTTTCAAGAAAATGAAAAAAACATTCAATGATATATGAAACGAAAAACATGTTTTACGAGGCTTGTTTAGCTACAAGCATATTAAGGCTTATGGTATGTATTTTAATATATCGAGTTCTCCTCTGGCTCGTTCCAAGTACTCTCTTCCAATCAAAATTTCAATTCCCTCTCTAATTTCTTTGAAATCTGAGTTGAATAGCCTTCCACTTTGCTGACGACATTCATTCACCAGTTGTTTATAATGTAAAACTTTGTGCAGTTTCATAATGCGCACTATTGATGCATCAATAACAAAACCTCTGTCGTGATAAGTATCTTCAGTCCCATGTATCTTCTCGTCCAGCAGAGGCATTGGAATTTTTACCTTCCCTGTTTTATCTGTAAAATTAAAATTGATTTCAAAATAGATTAAGATTGATTTCAAAATCATCCGCTGTACTTACCGTGGTTGTATCTGGATTCTTAAGAATATTTTTTTACTTGGCACATGCAAGTGAATATAACAGTCTAACAATTTCTTCGTCCCCTAAATTCAAGTCATAATGTAAATATCTAACAATTTATAAAGTAAAACTTTGTGCACTTTCATAATTGGCACTATTGATGCATCAATAACAAAACCTTTGTCAATTCGACACGACATTCCTGCATCAGTTTTGACAATATGGGCTGCTCAAGATCAACACTTGCAATTTTGTGGAACAGAACCCTCTGAGCTAGCCTTTTCCTGTAGAATTGAGCAAACATATCTTTATCACTGATATAATCTAAAAATTCCACCACATTTTCAATTATTTCGTCCCTGCTTAACATTTTATTAGAGAAACCCTTTTTCAGTACGCTATGACATAATGTGGCCAACCATTCTGCACTGGCAGTTCCTGCAATTACTTTATTGCAGAACACCTCAAATACTTCTGTTAAAGCCCTATAAACAGTAATTCTATGTTGAAAAACATCCACAGCATATTTCATATGCTTGTCACGTAATTCCTTGCAGCAATAGACTTGTATCCCTTCTCCCAGCGTCATGGTTTAGAGCATCTTCAGCCTGTTTAACCAGTGGAGTTACTTCACTCATAACAAACTGTTTAAAAATATTTACAATCGAATCCCAACCAGTAGGTATTCAATCAAACAACGTCTGCATCATCAAAAGATCGTCATTCCTACGGTCCCTAAGCAAAGCAAGGCAGCCTGAATGCTCATCCTCCAGAAAATGTGCCATATAACAGCAAAGCAGTCCATTTTCTACTTTGTCTAGTACCTTCTGCTCGCTGCTTCGAGGGAAATATCTGGCAACTATTTCCTTTCCGCGTATCAGACATTCTTCGATCCTTAACATATAGTCCGAGAATAGTATGTTCTAAAACCCATGAAACAGCCATCCGAGAATAGTATGTTCCAACATGACCACTTCAAAATCATTTGTATAGAAATCCATGTCAAGCTCCACAAAAATACCCATAACATCTTTCAACAGTGTTCCATCGGTTTGCTGTCGTTCACGCTCTTGATCAATAAGAGAAATCGCTGCATTTTTCACCTTGATTCCCACTTCTCTGAGTGCAGGAAGGGAGCGCTTTTCAATGAAATAGCGATCCAAAAATTTCATCCAATGGAGCATCGCTTTGTGATCCAATGAACGTTCCAGAGTTTGACAAGCTCTCTCAACATCAACTGATCATCAATCTATTCCCTTAATGAACGTTCCAGCGTTTGACATCAACTGATCATCAATCTATTCCCTTAATGCCGATGTACTCTTGAATGGATGTACTCTTTAATGGAATCCTCATACCTATCATACATTTCCTCTGAATAGCGAGGATAGTCCTGAGTGCACATATTGTACACAATCGAGTACTTCTCCGCAGTCACCTGAAGCTTGACATCTCCTCCTTCCAATCGGCTCCTTAACTGTAGAATAGCTTTATAAATAACAGCCCATCCTTCTTCCAGCTCAGTGATATTGTCATGCTTGGCGCCCTTTTTCGCAATAGCCGGCGCTTCCACCATCGTCATTTTTCAACGAAACCCAACTATTTCCTTAAACAAAGAACGCTTTGGATTAAATAGTAGAACGCAGGAAACAAAGAACCCGTTGTAGCAAATACTTGCTCGTTGTATTTATAGGGTTGATTTACTAAAATAACGGTAAAGTAGCCCTAGACGACCGTTGGGCAATCATGTAAGCCCACGCATATAAATAAAGTGTTTATTTACAATAAGCCCACGCATATAAATAAAGTGTTTATTTACAATAAGCCCACGCATATAAATAAAGTGTTTATTTACAAAAGTAACTGTTAGGTAGCCCTAGACGAAGGGCCTTTGCACTCACATTGATTTTTTATTTTGGGGGATGGGCGGTTGTTCGTCTATAAATAGTGTGTTGTTGTTTTGTTTTTTGTTTTTTGTTTTTTGTTTTTGTTTTTTTAAATGAGGTAATGTGGGCCGATCACAGTTGGGGCATGGTTATTGATTTTTAATAATTCATCTTAAAAAATTTTAAATTTTATTTTTAATGTTCACTTACTTCCATTAAGATTGAATTGGTCTAAGAGAAAGTGTTTTTTGACATTTATGAAGGGTTACACATTTATGAAGGGTATAGGCTCAACAATCTAAGAGAAAGTGTTTTTTGGTAAAACCATTGAATGGATGTACTCTTTAATGGAATCTTTTTATCTATCATACATTTGCTTCCCCTAGGTTTAAGATATTGCCATTGTTTATCGTCATTTTTCAACGAAGCCCAATTGTTTCCTTAAACCAGGAACGTTTTGGAATAAATAGTTGATTGCAGGAAACAAAGAAAGCGTTGTAATAAATACTTGATCGCTGGAAACAAAGAACACATTGTAAAAAGTAGTTTCTTGCAAACCTTGTATTTACAGTGTTGATTTACTACAATAACGATAGAGTAGCCCTAGACGATCGTTGGGCAATCATGTAGGCCCACACATATAAATAAAGTGTTGATTTACTAAAGTAACGGTTAGGTAGCCCTAGACGAAGGGCCTGTGTTCGGCGGTTGCTCGTCTATAAATAGTAAAATTCAAAAACATAAACACAAACAATTTGATAATTATAGGATATTTAACTTTACACATGATACTTGTGACGTTCGTGACTTGTCCATCCAAGATGGACAATCCCCTAGTGCCAAATCTTGTAGAAACACAAGAACATATAAAAAATTTGAGTATTTCATAAAATAAAAAAATGACTATGTTGAATCTATCTAATGTGATACATACATGTGTGTACGGTGCACCTAATGAACATGCTACATCTACTATTGCATCAATGATGGGGCTAGGAACTGATGCATCCATAGGCGTAGAGGGTTTGCTACTCGGACACAACAACTACAAAACAACATACAATTAAATATATATATATATATATACACACACACAAAATACAAAACAAATGTATAACGATGAAGAACATAGAAAGGGTTAAGATACTAACCTCCTCCATCAAGATCTGTTTTCTAGTGGGCTCTATAGGCCCATAGCATGTCTTCCTGCAGATCGAGCATCTCTGAGGTTCACATGAATGGTTTCTATGTCCATGTGCCCTCTCCTCACTGTACTCTCATGTGCATGTTGATGCTCCAACCCCTCTATCAATGTCACTGTGAGGAACCTCCTACTAAGAGAGTGAAACAAAGCTATTGTGTTGCACTAGGCTACGAATCAATGATGAGATCGCTAGTTTTACCTTTTGCATGTTCTCTGCAACAAGAGGATATTGGGTAGGGGGTCAGGCTTTCACCTGGGGGATGGGGACCTAACACGAGGTCATTCCTAGCATGCTCCCAGTCCTGTGTGAACCCTCGACCCACCCCATGAAAGTCAGCAATGAAAAAGTAGTTGACATGCTTACCCATAATAAACTCAGTCCATAATTTCCTCATAAAATATAAGGGCATCTAACTGTTATTGCAGGGAGGTTTATCAAAAACCATATACCACTTATCCATCAAGTTTTGAATAATTTGTGTATGGATGCACCAGTCAATAGAGATGTGTTTATTGATCAATTGTATTTCTTGTCCATTTCTAGGATCCCTAAAAATAGACAATATATTTTCTTTAAATGCCTAGTTCTTTGATGTAATATCCCTCGGCTGAGCCCAATTGTAAATGTAATGTAAGTGTACTTAAGCTGGTGAGCTTTTCTGACATCATTTTGTAATGCACCTTTCATGGCATAGTGTGTGCATGTACTGCACAGTAAAATGATGTAGTGTGCACATTCCGAGATATTGTGCGCAGTAACTAAAGTGCACACAATATTGAGGTCAGCGAGCCTTGTGTACATGATATGTGTTATAGGCTGATGAGCCAGTTATTATAAGTTGGGATGCTTATGTTTTGGAATTAGGCCATATTGCCTAGATGTTAAAGGCCAGTGCGTCCATTTTGTATATCTCTCATGATTAATATAAAATACATTGTTGTGCGCAGACCGACCACGATAAAAAAGATGGGGGACTAAAATCCACCAGTTAGGGAAAGGGAGGGCCAAAAGTTAAGGAAATGGCTAAGCTAGAGAGCTTAAGCCAAAAATGAATATTATATTAATATTTCTTTAATCATAAAGGATGGATAATTGTTTTATCTTAAGTTCCAAAGTTGTGGACAAGTGGGCCAAAGTAGCTTCCAACATGACAAGTGTCAAGTTCGAAACATTCATATATAATTTTGGGGACTTAGTGTTAGAATATATAAGATTGTGCTCGTTTTACCATTGACAATACCCTTGTCACCCAACCATAGGCCGAAGCCACCCTCTGAGCACCTTGACCTTGACAGAGAAGAGATTCTTGGTATCAATCCAATAGCCAAGAGAGTCTAATGCACCAAGCAAGAATATAAACCAAACTGATCAGATAGTCCCACCTAGAAGTTAGCGCACACTTTCCCATAGACTTGCGCACAAAACTGCCACTACACTGCGCAGATCTAGTTCTCTCTGCAACTGCTGAGATGTGAATAATGAGAACTGACGCCCTGCATTTATAGTAGTTTGGCAGACTCACTGAGGCCGATTTCTCCTCCTGGGTACTAATTAATTCATATTAATTATATTTCTGCAGCCGACAACTTGTCTAGGGTTTCATTTACTTCTATGCTTCCTTCTGGGATATTCTAATCTCGTCATAGGTCACAATAGAGGTTCATACCTCCCGAAGCTACCATAATATTAACACTTAGCTCATTTTCACATTCCCCATCATTCAAACCATCATCTCTCCCATGATTCCTTCGAGCATTCAGCCATGACTCCATGATGATTTTTCACTCATGCGGTGAGTTACCCTTCAGACATTCATTCCACTTTACCAGAACTATATCCATAACCATATCTGTTTGTGTAGATGGTTAGGTTGGGAGCTGGACTGAAGAAGCGGGTTGTCAGGCCCATGGGATATTGAAGAGGTAGGTTTTCAGGTCTATGCACAATTCTCTGGGTGAGAGAATTGTTGGGAATTGACTTCATGACAGTGTTGAATTGCATCTACAGGGCTCTAAGACTTCATGTCCGACCTGTTGCTGAAGCCCTAGAAGGGAAGTGGGGAAACCAAGGGACTGTTGAGCAGAGAAGGGGCACACTTCCTTGGGTGGGACAGACATGTGGGTAATGATGTACTATAGGCTGTTAGTTGAGTGAGCACCTGAGATGAAGTATTTCCTGTTGTCTATGAGCCTATAGCTTGGTTAGGAATTCACAGAGCTTGGATGGTCCAGAAAGGTTCAGTTGAAGTGAATATTCACATAATATTAATTTTGAAGTGACCAAATTTCAAGTCACAGAGTGTCTAGGGAAAATTTTGGCACCGTGCGGAAAATGTTGGCGTGCAGGTGTGCGCGGTAAATTGTGGCACCGTGCGAAAGAATATTGTGTGTGGATATGCACACTAAATTTAACATTGTGAGGTGAGCACACACATAGTAATGTGCACATGGTGTGTGCAGTATTGCAAAACACAAAGGAGTTTGGTTGGATCGTGCACAGTATGAGTATAAGTTGTCTCGCGAAAGTGTATTCAATGGTGCGCACAAATTATTGTGCATAGTGGGGCATATTGAACTTTGGCATGGTGCAATGCATAGAACGAAATGCATGTGGAATATCAGTGTGCGATACAAAAAATGTGCGCAACGAGTATGAGTGAAAGAACCAAAACTGTGCGTAGTGGATATTGTCGTGCAACGCAAAAGTAGTGTACGCAAGTTATTGGCACAACAGAGAAGAAAGGCATAGTGGGTATAGGTGTGCGGAAGCATGATTCACCTTGTGGTGTTGCTGTGCACGATAAATATGTGTGTACAGGTTGATTTTTTTTATGCACACGAAGTCATTGGAAGGCTAATTAAGGCGATGAGTCTGAGTTTAATAGAAAATTTGCATGGTATTAGAGGAAAAAGAAACACACAACTGCATCGGAAAATTATTTAAAATGAGTTCAGAGTTGATTTGAGAAGAAATAAATATAGTCTAAATTGCTAAGCTGAGAGCATCTCAGAGATGAATTCAGGGTTTTATGTTCCTCTAATTCAGAAAGATGGAAGTGAAATATAAGCTTACAAGAAACGCATACTATGAAAGAAATCAAGACTTATATCACCACCAGTTAGAATCTTGTAATAAACAGTCCAAAATCCACTTCTGCATTTATATAGTCATTTTAATCCGAAAATTACAAAAAAATTCTTCCTACACAGAAGACAGGTTCCTTTTTCCCTTTTCTCTTCCTAGAGATAAGTTACAAAAAGGGAATGATGTAAAATAACAGTGATCCTATTGTAAATGGACCATTTAAGATCGGGCCTATCATCTCTAGGGCCCCTTACCTCTGCAACCATCAGTCCAAAAATTGTTGAAATGTACTTTTATTCGAGGACTCATTTTAGCTTAGCGATCTCCTCCTTTAAAGTATCTAACCAGACAGATTGATCCTCTCCAACACTTTCAACCGTTTCAACTATGGTTTATTTCTTCTGTTGCTTGATCTGTTTCTTCTTAACAACTCCCATGTTGATGATTAGATCCCTCATAATGGGATTCATCCTGACTTCCATTTTCGAGTCTGTGGTAGGTTTTGTGTGAAATTTAGTCACTATTATATGCGCAATTACCTTATCCTCCTTACCCGTAGGTAAATACACCATGTTTCCTGAAGAACCAGTCTCATTGGATATAGCTTTGTCCATGTACCTCAATTTCGTGGACATCGAAATGATTTTACAAAGATTAGAAGGTCGAGCAATTTGGAGATTACTCCATTTATGGATAAGATGATGCCTCCATACTTGAGAATTGGTAGTTATAGAGTCTCAATCATGAATCACAGTCAGACTTACGTACAAATACGTTGGTGTTCCATGCTTGGCTAATCCATTTCAAATGATTAGCTTTTGAGTTCGTTACATGGTGATGTTCACCTGATATCTTATGGCTGTGAAGTACCGAACAAGTGAAATAGGGTTCTGACTAACTATCGCCCATCCCACAAGTGGTGGTCTTGACATATTGAAACACGTGACATCGAGACTTTGGAAAACGTAGTTCCGGCAACCCGCCTTTCTCCCCGATGTATCTCTGGAAGCATCGCGCGACTATTTTCTCAAGACTTGGGTCTTATCTAAACATTGTCAAGGTGATAACACCAGGAAATCAAAAGAAATAATTCTGATGTATATATTGAACCAAGTTCATATTTTTTCATGAATTGTTGAATTAGTTAGCCTAATAAGTTTCGATGGTTGCATATTTTGTAGAATTAACAACAACTAGATCATATCAAGATCAGTGCAGAGCCCATAGGAATGGAAGACGCATAAGGGAATTATATTCAGCAAGATGAGAGTAGAGGGATGTATGTCCATTTGGTAATTGAAGGAACGAACTCCAATGGACATGGAGATGAAAGGAATGAAAACATGAATATGGTAGAGACCATTAAAACTTTGCAGAAGGATGTCCAAATCCATAAGGTTGATAATGAAAGGATTATGAGAGATAAGGAGCAGCAGGATGACTTCAACATGAAGTTATTGGAGGGCTTGAATATAATAGAAAATAAATTTGATAAGGAGAGTGGCTCAAGCAAATATGGAAGTCACAAGCCTTCATATGAGAAAAGAAAAGAAAGAATTGTTAACAGACACCACCATCACTCCCCAAGGCATTCTAATAAGAGAGAAGGAAACAACTCAAGTCCATTCTCTGTCAGAAAGCATAATAGGTATGGGGTGGATGAGCTATGAGGAGAAATGAACAAAATCAAACCCCTCTATTTGATGGTAATCACAAGAAGGATGAATATGCAGAAACATGGTTGTTGGGCATGAGAAAGTATTTTCAATTACATAATTATTATTTTCATGTGGAAGGTAGAATTGCTATCTATCAACTCAAGGGAAAGGCATCCATGTGGTGGGATCAACTTGTGCAGGTGTAGCACATTAAATAGAAAAGTGTTTCTTGGAGGGAATTCAATAAGTATTTTGAGAAGAAATACTTGACTAAGAGATACTATGACAAG
>ML818088.1:148760-163579 GCA_009831015.1 Picea engelmannii
CTTTCTCCTCCATTTTAATGGCTATTATCTCTTTTAAAAGAGTAGTTGGAGTTTTCTCTTCACCAAATTTACTAATAAATTCCTTCTTGAAATCATCTTAGCCTGTGATGGAGCCTATTGGTAAACTATAATACAAGGTATATTCTTTGTTCTCAAAGGTTTAGGGTAATATTCTACATACCATGTCTTCATGTTATCCATTCATCAACCTTAAATAAAGGGATAAATTTTCTATGTGATCTTTGGGAACATATGACTTTTCTAGATCAAACTTGGGTAAGATTATCTCTGGATGTTTGGGTAAATCGGTAAACTCCCTTCTCAAGTTTAAGGTACTTTGGGACATCCAACCAGGTATGCGAGTTGGTTATCATCCATTTGATAAGCTATAAATGGAATTATAATTTCATTGGTTATTTCATTTAATTTAGGTTTAGGAGAATGAGGATATTGAGGTGAAGATGAGGGTGATGGAGTGTTTTGATCAAAATCTTGGGAAATTTCTTGCAAGGTAAGTTATACCAATTCTTCTATGGAATCAACCAAAATGTATTGAGGAGTTTCAATACACATATTATGAGCTATCCCCCATCTAGGAAAAAGAAATGCTACATGTATATCCCCAATATTTTGAGTGAATTCCTAAGTGAGATGATGTAAAGTGTGGACTTTAGTTTTGGAAACAACGTACATTTTTTTAGGAGGTAAATTAGGGGTTTTGAAAATGGGATAAGTGTCTTTGAAAGTAGTTTCTATCTAGGTATTCTCACCTTTAGTATGGAAATGTCTGGGCTAAGTTTCATGGGTTGAAGTTGTATAGCTTTGATCATGTGAATATTAGGTATTGCTAACAACCATACAACTCAATCCCTCCTTCTATATCTAGTTTATATTAATGTGGGAAAAATTCCCTACAACAAACATGGGTTTTTCCCAATATGAAGTCCCAATTAAACCTCACATCATTTGGGATAAGATACCCATTCAGATTTTGTCCTAGAAACCATTACTTAAAAACCATGGGGTTTGTTGATGGAATGCAATATGCAATTAATCTAAGTGAAAAAATTCAATTATTCTAAACTAACCTAGCTAATAGAAAAACTAACTAACTATATAGAAGGCAAGTTATATATTTCTACCTACACTTCATAAAAATATAGTTGTTAGAGAAAAAGAACAAAGATATAAACATGAATGATGAATGTAAATTGAGTAGTCTATAACAAGAAACCATTCACAACCATATACCTATCATCTTAGAAAAATAAACATCATATGAGAAACATGAGTGTAATAGACATTAATTTCATTGAAGAATAGTCATCGCATGAAAAATATATCCTTATAGTTGTATAATAGATAGTACTAACAATAAAAATAGTTCATAGAGAATCCATCACAGGACACCATTGATTCTACTCAAAAAATGGCCTTGATGGATTCTCCTCATTAAATTTCTTGAATTAATTCTCAAAATTACAAAAATGTAAGAGCCCTTGATATAAGGTGCTTCTGGACATATATAGTCTATAGGTTGCAACTGCTTCTTGGTATTTCGTACATTGCCTTTGATAGCTACAAACTTTTGACTCACTCTATTTTTTCATTTTACTAAACTTTAGGAAACTATAAATTATTTGAAAGGGACTATAATTGGCCTTGTTATTTATCTTGAATATAAGTAACCCAAACCTCATGTTGGGAAGATATTTCTAATACTCAGCTAACAACCAATTGTTCTAAAGAGACTTCATAAGATATTTCATTTTTGACATAGGGCCATATCTCTTTTTAGTGTGCTCAAAAAATAATTGATCATACTTATATCTCTAGAGGGCCCAACTATATACTCTTTTAATATGCCTTTAGTGATTCTAGTGACCATCCCAATTATAATTCCTCTAGTATTAACATGTTCTTATAACTCTACCAAAACCTCATCTATGAGCCTTGATGAACCCTTATATCCAAAATGCAGTAACTAGAATCATCCAATCATCCTCTTAGTGCCAATTGTGTGTAGACATTTGCAATTGCTAATCAATGAAAATATATCATTTTAAAGTGTATTTCATGTTGTTTGACAGTTAGCTAGAGATACATAGTTGAGATGGTTCTCTCTTTCTGTCATCTTTGGAAATTTTGGGGGTGTGTTTTATATTTTTATTTCCACTTCTTTGGCTTGTCCATAAACATATTAACTCCATACAACAACATTGTCTTGTCCTTGACCATGTCTAACAATGTAAGAAATTGTGTAGACAAGTCATGGAATTATTCTAGGCTTCCATACAATTGCCTCAAGGTTGTTCTCATCTCCTTCAAGTTAAAGGAATGAGATATGAATTATATGATAGTGGTCTTGTCACCTTTGTATCGCTTTACTTCTTACTCTAGGTTTTGCATTCTTTCTTTGTACTCCTTGATCTCCTATCCATTTGTTGGAACACGGTTATAAGACCCTAGGTTCAAGTTATTTTAACCAAAAAAACCTTTAGACATCATCCCTTTCAACATCACTTGCATGCAAGTAAAGTCTCACTCGAGTCAACTATTGGGGCTATAGGAACCAAGTTCCTGCAGTAGTGAGGGAATGGGAGGTGATCATCTTAATCATTCTTACTTATTTGTTTAGTGCACATTATATTGTGTTTGTTCTTTCTTGGTTACTTAGTGAATTTAGTTATATAGTACCATTACACTGCATATTGCAACATAAACCATCTACTGTAACATTCATACCTATTATGCAGTGATCGTGTAAGATACAAATGTAATCTAACATGCATAAAGGCAATATTCATGATCAAGCACATAAAAGACAAGTAGACATAGTAGTTAACGTGGTTCACCCAAATTTGGGCTACGTCCACAATGACTATCTTATTTATTATTCTTGTTGTAATCAGATCAGGCTTGTACACTACTCTTACAATATTTATATCATGTTATATTTCTCTCCATCTTGGATGGCTGCTCTGTAGTGAAATCCTTTTTCTCTGCAACTTCTCCCTAACATTAAAAAATAGACACGTTCATTCTTAGTGTATTCTCTCACTCTTCTCCCAGACTGACCTCAGAAAAGAATAGAAGAACCCCTAATATTCCCAACCCATTATATATTTACACGTAAATTATAGGGCTCAAAACCCTACTTTTCCTATCCCCAAAACCCAATTACATCTTTTTCCCACTGATGACAAGTCCTGTTGACTTGTTCTTTGGGATTTATGTTCTTTCTTTTAAATCTTCATGTTGATTTTGCACTCCCTAATGATTTTCCTCATGATTTTTCATGTATTTCTACTTTTGGCACGCCGAACTTCTATGCTTCTTTTTCACCTTCTTTGTTCTCTTTCTTTATTCTCTCCTTTATTCCCGTGCTTTATTATCAGCTAAGTATGTTCTTACTGTGCACTACAATCCTATATGTGCCTCTATTGTGCACTCTTAAGTCCAAATGTGCCTTTGTTGTGCACTTGTTTTCACAGGGATAGACCCATGGTTCAACGCTTCAACAACGCACCAACAAAACCCTAACTACCAACCCTTTCGGCAACACCTGCAATGCAGGTGAAGTCTCACCTGAGGTAGAGGCAGTGGTGGTTGCGTGACTCAAGTGTATAAAACCTAGCTGGGACATAGATCTATTATCACAGTACTTAACAGAGCACTTAGCGGTTAAAATTCATTAACATTTAACCCTTATTCACATCACAGGTTGAAACCCTAATTACATAACAACGCAATACTCAAAAAGATCTATTGTGCACTCTTAAGTCCAATGTGCACTCTTAAGTCCAAATGTGCCTTTGTTGTGCACTTGTTTTCACAGGGATAGACCCATGGTTCAACGCTTCAACAATGCACCAACAAAACCCTAACTACCAACCCTTTCGGCAACACCTGCAATGCAGGTGAAGTCTCACCTGAGGTAGAGGCAGTGGTGGTTGCGTGACTCAAGTGTATAAAACCTAGCTGGGACATAGATCTATTATCACAGTACTTAACAGAGCACTTAGCGGTTAAAATTCATTAACATTTAACCCTTATTCACATCACAGGTTGAAACCCTAATTACATAACAACGCAATACTCAACAAGATCTAACACATCCAAGCACTTAGCACATTGATCCGGATTTTATGAGCATAAAAAAATGACTACAGATTATTAACAGGTTCTTAACACAAAATAACAGAGATACAATAAAACTGGTTTTCTATTCAATAAGGAAATAAGATGAAACTGTAAAATGCAACGGAAATAAGCTTGCTCGAATGGTGGTGGCTTATCTCTGAGAAGATATGTGACAGTTGCACTCATTCGCAAGAAGATGATTACAATGAGGCTTTGAAGGATTTTTTACAATAAATGGGAATTCCAAAAACCCTATAAGTCCAAAAACCTAACCCTAGTATATGAAGTGCCAAAATTCATGTGGGCCCCATCTGGGTAAGTTAGTACATCAACTTCCCGGGGTCGTAACTTTTGCATACGATCTCCGTTTGAGGTGTATGATAGCTCGTTGGAAAGGTATAATTGAGGAGATTCATTTTGGGGAATAAATAATGCCTTTGGATATAATTGAGAATATATATACCAAAAAACCTTCATTTAGGCCTTCAAAATGGCCCCAAAAGTTAAAACTGCTAAAAATAGTAAATTGCCAAAATTGCCAGAAAATTGTTTTGAGATAATTGGAAAAGGTGGGTGGCCATCGATATACACTTGGATCAATACTCCCTAATTAGGAAGAAATGGTATCCATTGTGTTAAGTTCCCCCATCAAATGAGGATATTTCTACTGAATTTGGCCCTGGGTGAGCCACTTGCCTTGGTGCAGGAGCTGCCCTACTTTGACGACTTGATAAAGTTAGATCCTTTGTTGTCGAGTGCCCTTCATATGTGTGTCCACAATATGATAATTGGATGCTTGTATGTAGTCGGGGTTGAGCTATGTTGGTGTCAACTGTTCTATTATGTATGAGGTGTCCAATAATGGTGGGAAAAAGGGCGAAGGAGATCCACGTTGAACACTGGGTGAAGGCCAAGGAAAGGAGGAATGTTGAGCTCAAAATAATTATCCCCCATGGCCTTGGTGATGGTGTATGAACCATAACAGAGTGGGAGAAGCTTATAATGGGGTCCTATAAGGAATTCTTTCTACAATTGCAACCAAACTTTGTCACCCACCTGAAACTTATGTGGCCCCTGATGTTGATCATGGCGTTGCTTGTACTTGTCATTGGAGGATATATTGAAACTGTTGACGTATGTGTTAGATCTGCTCAATGAAACAGGTGGCTTTGTCAGCTTCATTTGGATGAGGAGATGAGTCGATCAAGGTGACCGTAAGGGGAAGTGCAACATCTATGGGACCCAATGGTTGGAATCTAAACTCCACCTGAAAGGGGTTGTGGTCGGCTAAGATATGAAGGGATCGATTGTATCTATGTTGGACATAGGGAAGGTAGTCATCCCATGTGTGAGGGTGATTTGAATTATACATGCGAAGGATATGCATAATCATTCAATTTACAACCTCGATCTGGCCATCTATCTATGGGTGGAAGGTCGTGGATTTGGTGAGCTTGGTGTCTAGCAGTGACTAGAGGCTTGACCAGAATATGGTGAGAAATTGACTATCCCGATATGAGACAATGGTTTGTGGGATTCCAAAATGTACCAAGACTCGTTCAAATAATAGCTTGGCAGTGACCTCTATTGTGATGTTCTTCTTACAGGAAACTAGAATCGCCATCTTAGAAAAGTGATCAACAACCAAAAAAACACAGTCATTTCCCCGCTTGGTGGATAGGAGGCCTGACATGCAGTCCATTGAGATGGATTCCCATAGCCTATTAAGAGTAGGAAGAGGGGTGTACAAGCCCTATTTCTCAGTGGTCAGTTTGGAAATAGTGCAGGTAGTGTAGGACCGGATATACTTGCTGACCTCCTGTCGAAGTTTTGGCCAATAGAAATGTTTATGTAGCATTGCCACTATATTTTCTACGCCGAAGTGTCCTACCACCTGACTGTAGTGGGATTCCCATATCATCTTCGCTCGCTTGATTGATGGGACATAGATATGGCCCAGACGACACAACAACCCATCCTGAAGATGGAAATTATCGACAACTGTGTTTTCACCCAACATTTGGTAGGTGATGGAAAAGTCTGGGTCTGTCTCATAGAGTTGGGGCCATCCAGAGGTCTCATGGCCGCAAGAGTCTAGCACCATGGAGAGTGTCGCGACCAACGACCTACTGAGGTAATCAGTGACGCAATTGGTGCTTCTTATTTTATACTTGATGTTGAGGTGGAATTGCTGCAACTATGTGGACCACTTTTGATGGAGATCATTCTATAATTTTCCTTGTGTCTACATCAACTTCATTGGCTTATGATTAGTGTGGATGAATGTCTCCTTCCCAAGAATGCAATGTCTCCATTGGCGGCAGGATTGCACAATGGAGTACATTTCTTTGTCATAATTAGGGTACTTACTGACAACCTGAGAGTGTCTCACTATGATATGCCATAGGGTGGTTGTGCTGAGTGAGAATGACACCCACCGCATAGTCTGAAGCTTTTGTCTCGATCTCAAAGGGTTGTTGCAGGTCTAGTAGTGAAAGTATTGGGGCCGAGCACAAGCGTTGCTTCTGTTAGCGATATTTCTTGTAAGAGGGTTAGAATGCAAAAGAATGGGTTAAAACCCACTTGTCCTAAGTTTTGAACGCAAATGCGTCTGTGGTAAGCGGAAAGAAAGTCTGAGCGGCAGTGATTCGCGCGCCCAGATCAACAGTGCATATGGGATTCCGGACCCCCCCCCGCCTTTCTACCTTTAAGTGGAGGGGGGGGGTCCGGAATCGGGGGGGGCATCTCTTCAACGGTCCAGATCAGCATGCCCGGATCAACGGTGATAAAGGCAATTCCAGACCCCCCTGCCTTTCTACCTTTAAGCAGAGGGGGGGGGTCCGGAATCGGGTGCGCAGCTTTCCGACGGTCGAGATCTTAGCGCCCGGATCAACAGTGCTCGCGCGATCCCATCATTCTCAACTGCTCTATGTTTAGCCTGCGTGGGCCCTTCTCCCATCATGTCATCTTCCAGAACCACCTTTCTCCTGCTACCATGTATCATCCATCCACCTCCCCTCTTTGGTCCGTGTGGTCCTCCTTCCTTCTCATCATCCACTCATCTCTTTCCATGTGTCCCGCTCCTTTCCACGTCAACCTCTCGCCAAAGAGAAAGTCCATTATCTCTCTTATTCCCCCCCTTTCTACCTGTTGTCTTCCTCCATGTGCCCTCCTCTGTCGCCCTTCTCACACCTCGCCACTTCCTTCACGCCCTCATGATCCGATGCCACCATCCCTGTCCTGCGCCCCATCCTTCGTGCTGGCCTCCACGCCTATTCGTCAAGCCATTTAGTTATGCCAGGTGGTAGCGCGAGGAGTTTTCCACATCCCAAAGTGTTGAGTTGGCCGATTCGTTCTCAATCCCAATGAAGCAATTATTGAAGCAGTTGGTGGTGGTTAGACATCGCCTCCGACATAATAGGAAAGTCCGACAATGAATTAAAGGCACATCGATTCACCGATGAAACTGTCAGAAGATCCATCGTGTCTTCCATAAGTTGCATGACCATTCAAAGATTGCAGCTGTAGATTTTCAGAAGCCATGCAGACGCAAATCTTTTAATGCTACGTCTCGATTTTGTTGTTGTTGCTAGTTTGAGAATATGAAGGCGTTTTCGCCATTTTTGTATCTATCGATGGTAGAGCAAAGATCCTGAATGTAAAGTTTTAACGACCATTCTAGTTTCCTGGTTATGTATCTGTGTTTGAGACTTCTTGTTTTATGACAAACAGTTTTACTTTTCCATCTATGTTTCATCTTTTTCCATAGAGTTCATGATCGAATGCTTCGTATGAATTATCACAGTTATGTTATGGTAAATGATTTATTATTGCATTGTTGTTTTCTCTGGTTTCCTGCATTTGGATATAAGAAGATCTTGTCTTTAGATGCTTGCTCTCACAGTCTGTTATAAGTCTGATGCTTACAGCAGACCCTTGAACCCTTCTTATAAAAGTCTTCCATATACTCACCCTTGTTGCAACTCACTGTTTGAAGTTTACCAAGACCTCACTCGTCCATGCATACCTGGCCTAGTTTCAGAGTTGAGACGATATTGTTCTGAGTTTCCATCCATTTGATCACCCCTTTAAAATCATGACATTAAACTGATGGGTGTCAGGCTCTGCTCCTGCAAGCAATCCAGGAGTGACTTCTGATGCTAACATTTCTGGCACCGTTGCCGGGGACAAAGTTGAATATTTTCCCCGGGATTGAACGACAACGATTAGCTGATTCTGAAGGTGCATCAGAAATCAAAACTATTGAGATTGCTATTGTGCACCTGGTGACTCCATTTTGATGACTCAACTGAAGTGAACCCACTGTTAGTTGTGGCTTCCAGCGGCAGAAACACACGGTCCCATCCACAACTACCCCTGGCTACAACTAAAGAAAATCCGGAGGTGATTCTCAGAAAAGGAAAGGCCCCTCAAGGAGAAATCTTTGCATCCGAATAAGGTATTTCCCCACCTCCTTCCGTAAAAACTCCATTTTCTTATTCTCAGCTTCCTAGTCATCCTTCCTTTGAGGTTTCCCATTTTCTGAATTTTGGGAGTGTTCCTGCTGAGTTTTCCCCTCCTGGTCTAGTATCAGAGGGAGAGATCCTTGTCACTCCCCCCTCCATGGAAGTTGTGCCTTGGTTAAGATCTCAGGCCTCGTAAGGTTTCACTACCCCTCCTTTTATTGTTACCGTTGCACAGAGGGAAGCATCTGCACATTCAGGTCCCTTAGCCCTCTCTCTGTTTTCCCCGTCATCTCCTTCGAGAACCTCCTTTCCGAAATCTCTCGTTCACACCCCTTATCCTCCTAGTTCTCCTCCACCTAATATTCCTATGGATGGTGCTAATCCCCCTTCGAATAGAATGGATGCCATAGTCGCTGCTATATATGCTCCTTTAATCCTACCCCATCCCATGAATCCTCTCCCTGCTGGAGACTATTTGAAATACATGCCCAAGTTCACGGGAGAAGGAGACATAACTGCAGAAGAGCACTTGACCACTTTCTACATTTATGCAGACAACCTAAACATTGAAAATGAATATGTCTGGATGAGAGTCTTTGTCCAGAGCCTAGATGGTGAGGTTAGGAAATGGTTTAGAGGACTGGCCCCCAAATCTATTGCTGGAATTGAGGCTCTGGATAGTGTTTTCCTGAGACAGTGGGGAGACAGGAAGGATTATATGTATTACATGACATAGTTTGGGGCTCTGAAGAAAATGGATGGAGAGCCTGTCTCTGAATTCTCCAAAAGATTCAATAAAATGTATAACAAGATTCCAGCAGAGATTAAACCCTCATAAGCTTCTGCTCAAACTTCCTATGCTGGTGCATTTGACCCTGATTTTTGTCTCTTATTAAGAGAAAGAAGAGCCACCTCCTTAGCTCAAATGCAAGATGTTGCTATAGAAGTGGAATCCAACCTATTAGCAGCTGAAAGGCTAAGGAACAAGGCTGATGCAGACCGAATAAAGGGAAAATCGGAAGCCTCAACTTCCGGCCCTCACTACCCCACCCTCAAGTAAATGAGCTGACCCATGTGATGAACTTTCTGAAAGAAGAGATGGAACGATTGAAGGTGGAAAGGAAGCAGGTAAACAAGGGCCCTTAGAGTGCCGAGAAAAAAGGGGGTTTTAGAAGGCCAAATTATATTGCTCCCCCAACTATGCACAAAGAGAAGGGACGAGAGAGGGATGACCAAAGAATTCAGGCTCCCTTTCAGAACCATTTTGTGGATGATGAAGAAGAAGGGGAAACAGACGAGCCTAAGCCTAAAATCCACTGTTTAGAAGTCACTCCCCCTTTCCCTCATCTGACTCAATCAACATACGAGGAATTTCTCATGAACAGTCAGCTGAATGAATTGAGCAAGGGAGACAAGGTTAGCGGTGGTCGAAGTAGGTATAACCTGAGATCCGACAAAAAGACAGCAGCACCTGATATTCCTAAGCCATCTGCTAGAGCAGAGAAGCCTGCTAATGAGGTAGAAGACAGTCATAGAGGTAATAAGTCCCAACCCCTCTCTCCCATTGTCCAAAATCATGTTCCTGAAATAAGAGAAATTCCAAAGCTTACATCTTCTTTTAATTTTGAGCATGAGATTCAAAAGATCAGAATCCCTGTGCCCCTCACCGAGATAATCAAACATGAAGAATTCAAAAAATGCTTCTCTGACCTTTTGAAATCTGAAGCCTCATGCCCTTCCACAGACTTCATAAACCTCCAATATGAAAAGCCAGCAGTCGTCCTAGGCCCCATGGTAGAAGACAGAGATTATTCATCCCCTCCTTTCTACACCTCCCTGAATGTACATGATAAAGTGTTGCACAATTTCTTAATGGATTCAGGGGGCTCTCACAACCTCATGCCCAAAACTTTCATGGAAGAATTAGTACTGGAAGTCACCCGAGACTATCATGACCTCTATTCTTTTGACTCCATGAGAGTTCAGTGTCTTGGAGTCATCAAGGACCTGGTGGTTTCTTTGTTTCAACTGCCCATGAAAAGTATGGTCATGGATATTGTGGTAGCTGATGTTCCCCCCAAGTTTGGCATGCTGTTGTCAAGGTCCTGGATTAATATACTTGGAGGGACGTTACAGATGGATCTCACATATGCCACCATTCCAGTCTTTGGAGGGGAACATAGGAGATTGTACAGATAAGCCCAGCTAGCCTACATAGTCAGTGACGAAGCGAACCCCACTAATCACCCCATCTTTGCACTTGACACTGACTTAGGGTCTAGTTTGTTACAGGTTACTGAGACTCCTGAGTCCCCTTTGTAGATTAGAAAACAACCCATTCCCAATCAGGAGATACCTCCTCCAACCACCTCTATTTGGAAAATGTCCTTTGATGGAGCTTCTTCTAGTATGGGTGTAGGTGCCAGGATAGTATTCGTGTCCCCTTGTCAAGAGACCATCTCTCTGTCATACAGGCTGGAATTCAAAGTTACCAACAATGTGGTAGAGTATGAAGCTCTGGTTCTGGGATTAAGATCTGCAAAGGAAATGGGAATTAAGGAGATGGTTGTGTTTGGAGATGCGGAATTGATCATCCAGCAGGTGAAAAATGTTTATCAGGCTAAACATCCGCGTCTTAGGAATTACAGGAATGAGGTATGGGACCTAGTGGATAATTTCTTCTTGGCTTTTAACATTTCTTTTATTCCAAGGGAGGAAAATGCTTCAACTGACCTTTTAGCTATCACAACTAGTTTTCTTGAGGTTCCCACACTGCCCACTATCAGATCCGATGTTGAAATAAAGTATAGACCCTCTGTACCAGACAATGTCAAACATTGGAAGGTATTTGAGGATGATCAGGAGATTGAAAAGTTTCTTCAATCCGTTGATCACTTTTCTGCATTACACATAGATGAGGATCCTGACATTGAAGGAGAACCTGAACATCGCCCAGGAGAGTTTTTAAATAAAATTGTTGACCACCAGATTATTCATCTACCAAGCAACCGCATACCGAAAGGACTAACCCCATTAGAAAGGTTGTTTGATGGGAATGATGTGGCAGTAAAGGGCAGAGTTTCAGGTGATGACGCTGACACAACTGAGTGCAACATAGGCACACCAGAGGAGCCCAAGTTTGTCAAGTTGTCAAGGAGTTTGAACAAGGAGCAGAGGGCTAAATATACTGAATTGCTGAGGGAATTTGTTGACGTGTTCGCATGGACCTATGAAGACCTCAAGACATACGACACATCAGTCATTGAGCACAAGATCCCACTGAAAGAAGAGGCCAGGCCATTCAGGAAGAAACTAAGACAGATAAATCCCATGCTGCTACCTATCATGGAGAAAGAAGTGAAGAAGCTGCTAGATGCCCAAATCATTGTCCCCTTGATATATTTCGACTGGGTGGCCAATTTGGTCCTAGTAAGGAAGAAAAATGGTGAAATCAGGCTCTGTGTCGATTTCAGAAACCTAAACAGAAGCTCAAGGAAAGATAATTATCCCCTACCCAACATGGATCACATATTGCAGAAGGTCACTGATGCTTCCAGAATATCCATGATTGATGGTTTCTCTGGATACAATCAGATATCAGTCATGCCCGAGGACCGAGAAAAAACAGCCTTCACCACTCCTTGGGGCACATTCATGTATGCCAAAATGCATTTTGGGTTGATGAATGCAGGAGCCACGTTTCAAAAAGACATGGACATAGCTTTCATCATATAAAAAGATAGGTTTGTGGTGATTTACCTAGATGACATAACAGTCTTTTCCAAGACTGATAAAGAGCACCGCTACCACTTGAAGAAGGTTTTCCAGAAATGTCAGAGGTATGGCCTATCTTTAAACCCCGAGAAATCATTGTTTGCTATGCAAGAGGGAAAGATATTGGGCCATATAGTATCAGCAGAGGGGGTGAGAATTGATCCTAGCAGGGTAGAAGCACTTCAGAACCTGTCACTTCCCAGATCTAAGAAGGAGGTTCAGGCCTTTTTGGGGAAGATAAATTTTCTAAGGAGATTTTCCTCGAATTTTGCTAAGTTGGTGAAACTCATCATAGCCATGCTCAGGAAAGGGAATGAAGTGAAATGGACTACTGAACCCAGGGAATCTTTTGACCGAATAAAGAAGGCGTTGACTGAGGCACCTGTGCTAATCAGTCCTGATTATTCCAAAGATTTTCTGATTTTTTCTTTTGCTTCTTGTGATACAGTAGCAACAGTCTTATTGCAGAAAAATGAGCAAGGACAAGAGCAACCTATTGCCTTCTTTAGTAAAGCATTAAGAGACACAGAGCTTCGTTACGAGATCATGGAGAAGCAGGCCTATGCCCTGGTGAAGGCTCTTAAAGCCTTCAGAGTCTATGTCTTTCATTCAAAGATCACTGCATATGTCCCTTCGGCTTCTGTGAAGGAAATTCTTAGACAACCTAACATGGAAGGAAGGAGAGGTAAGTGGATTTCCAAGATCCAAGAGTTCGATATAGAAATCAAGCCCACCAAGCTCGTAAAGGGGCAGGGTTTGGCCAAATTGTTGGCTGAATCCAACTGCAAGGCCTTGGGAATTAGCTTCATCAATGAGCAAGCTGAGCCATCCAACGAGCATTTCCAGGGTGCCCTACCACTAGCATCATGCACCTGGTACAAGGATATCTTGTACTTTCTGCAAGAATTAAAGCCCCCTGATGGATTGGGAAAAAATAAGGCTAGAGCCTTAAAGCTCAAAGCGGTCAGATATTGCCTCATTGACCAAAACTTTGTATTGGAAAGATTCTCTGGGGGTATTACTAAGGTGTCTGAACCTGAAACAAGCCCAGAAGGTTATGTTCGATTTCCATAGTGGTCTCTGTGGAGGTCATCATTTTTGGAAGACCACAGCTCACAAGATCCTCCGAGCTAGATATTACTGGCCCACCTTATTTCCTGATGTCTGCAGAGAAATCAGAGCTTGCATCAAATGCTAGAAATTCTCAGGAAAACAACAACTCAAATCCCTGCCATTAAATCTTGTGGTAGTCTCTGCACCCTTTCAGCAGTGGGGATTGGACTTCATCGGGGAAATTCATCCTCCCTCAAGTGGCCAACACCGATGGATTCTGATAGCGACCGACTATTTCACCAAATGGATAGAAGTTGTCCCTACTAGAAGCACTGCTCACAAAGTGATTATCAGCTTCTTGGAAGATATCATCGCTAGATTTGGCTGCCCCAGCAAGATCGTCACTGAAAACACCGCCCCCTTCAGGTCTGAGCCTCTAGTCAAGTTCTGTGAACAGTTTGAGATTTCACTCATTCACTCTACTCCTTATTATCCTCAAGGAAACGGACTGGCAGAGTCCTCCAATAAAAGTTTGATCAAGCTCATTAAGAAGCTACTGGAGGACAATAAAAGGGCCTGGGACTCAAAGCTCAAATTTTCTCTCTGGGATGATCGGGTGACAACCAAGAAATCCCTGGGCATCTCTCCTTTCCAACTTGTTTATGGAATAGAGGTCGTTTTCCCCACTCATCTCGCCTTACCTATGGAAAATCTCCTCCAGGACTTTGAAGGAGAACCTAACCATGTGATCAGAAGGATTCATCAGATGGTGGAAGTGCAGTAGATCAGAGAGCAGGTCATGAACAGGGCCTACAATCGTCAGCAGAAGATCACGCAGGCTTTTGACAGGAAGAGCAAAAAGAAAGAATTCGAGCAGGGTGATCTGGTGCTCAAATGGGAAGCACCCAGGAAGGAAAAGGGAAAACACAGTAAATTTGATGCCCTTTGGTTTGGGCCTTTCAAGATCCTTGAAGTATTTTCAAACAACACTTACAGGTTGGAGGATCTAGAAGGCAAAGAAGTTTTTAGTGGCCCAGTAAATGGGCATTTCCTGAAAAAATGTTTTTTGTGAACCGCAGTTGGCTCTTTTGTTTTGTTTTGTAAATATTGTTATTGTTTTTTTCTTTCAGCCTAATAAATGATTCCATAGCCCAACAACAAAGGCACTGACTCTGCAAAAAGAGTTCTTAGAGCATCACAGGGATGACTCTATCCCCCATGGAGCCAAATGTTAGCGATATTTCTTGTAAGAGGGTTAGAATGCAAACGAATGGTTTAAAACCCACTTGTCCTAAGTTTTGAACGCAAATGCGCCTGTGGTAAGCGGCAAGAAAGTCCGAGCGACATCGATTCGCGCGCCCGGATCAACGGTGCATATGGGAT